>VWZK01018822.1:0-20668 GCA_013396935.1 Baryphthengus martii | reverse complement strand
TCATCCATGCTTTTCTCTGGCTTGTCCAGCCTCATCATACATGTCTAAACTCTTCTCAGACGGCTCGCATGAAGTAAAATGGAGAGGTCCCTTGTGAGAAAAGGATTTGGGGAAAAAAAAATCAGGGCAGAAGGGGAGACCTCCATGAAAAAGGAAAGAGATCAAATGACCAAGTTATTTTCAAGATGGATTCCTGTATCTCACTGAAAGGCAACATACAGTGGGCACCGCCCAGCTAGCTGTGGCCCAAATTTAGGTTCTTCTTAGCCCTATGTTTTTCTAGCAAAGTGAGGAGTCCAGCACATTGCTGTATCTTACACAGAATAATGCTGCTCTATTGGATGTGTCAGTGGAAAAGCTACCACATCACTGTGGTAGATACACTATGGTACATACAACAAGGTCAGTTCATGCGCTGCCAGTCTGTAGACACTGAACCTCAATCACATGCTTGCCCCGAGTACTCCGGAAGGCTGGCCAGAGCTAGACTAACTGGCAATATGATCACATGCTGTTTAATTCTTTCCTCTAGTACCAGGGTAGGAACCCTCTCGAACGCAGGTGCTCTTCAGCTGTACATTTTGCTGTAGCTCCTATTGCCTCTACGTTTTTGGAGTAGGTGTCCTCCTGCTTCTTGGGCTGAAATGCCCAATTTCCTCATCAGAGAAAAGGGCTGCCCTGCAGTTCTCTCCAGCCCAACCAAAGAAGCACAAGTGCCAAAGTAGGAGAACATTTTGTGTTCTGAGATAATAAGAAGAGACAATTGACTGAAGACAAAATAAGTCACTTACCAAATTTGCCTTCCTAAGATGGGTCATCTTGCAATAAGGAACAAAGTCTGCAGGTCCACTTTTTCTTTTCCTAGTGCATTAGTGCACTTCCCTTTTTAAGTAGTCCCTGCTCTTTCTCTTCATGGACACACACATTTTCTACCGCTCTGAAAGAAAGGGCTGTAACAGAAGAAAGGTTGCAATAATTAAAATCCCACCTGCAAAAAGTGCGGCACTCAGTACCATCCTGTGCAAGCTCAGCAGGTAGAAATGAGCCTGTCTATCATGAAGCAACAGAAGTTGGAGCCCTATTCCCTTCAAACTGCTGATAAAAGCAAACCCAGGTGGGATAAGGTTGTCAAACGTGAAGGTGACTCTTTTAACTCAATTATTTAAACCAGATTGAAAATAAACACCCAGCCTAGCTGAATGCTTTCGGAAGACTGACAAGAGTAATACAATGAGTAACTGCCATGTTCTCTCTTTACCTGCATTAAACTGTGTAACACAAGGAACAGTCAAAGGTCTAAGTATATTTGCAACCTGGAGCAGGATGCGTTCAGAAGCACCAGGATATTTTGGGATTGAACTCCTTTTATAACTCCCTGGTTGGAGAGAAAAGGAGGAGGGCACTCTATGCCCTACAGTTCAAGTAAAGTGGCTTCTCTGTGCTTCAGTCTTGCAGCCAACGATCAAGGAGTCAGAAGGGATCTCCTAAGGAGCTGGGTATTAAGGATCAGGTGCCAGAGGCTGTGAAAACCTCCATACTGACACTGTCAGTTTCTCTGCAGCTGGAAGTGCTGAATCTCATGTGACAAAAAGGCAAGCAATCTTGACACAATTGAACTAGCTACCCAAGGGAGAAGACTTTCAAAGAGGCATCCCTCCAATCATGCTGGGACTTATCCTGTCTCCTGCCATTACCCAGAACTTGGATTACCTTTGTGCACCGACACAGCCCTTTCTGTTGCACCCAAAACCCATTGCACAGGCAGATGGCAAGTGAAAGTAACCATCCCATTGGTATACAAGCAGATCAGGAATGTCTTCCCCCATAAAAAGTAGAATGACCTCGAAGCAAATGAGGTGTTTCTTACTACCTGCCTTAAGCACCACAAGAGTGTGGAATGAAATCAGCTTTTTGCTAGACAGATGTTTCAAGTCCAGACCTGACAGTAATAAACACTACCCAAGCAACCAGCAGCACTCAGACTAGGCAATAAAAACATTACTAACAGTTGCTCTTCTTGTCTAAGTCAAGTGGAAAAAACCATCATTGCTGAGGATATATTTTGCAGCTAGCATTGTCTCAATCAATCATATGCATTTCTCAATTAAGAAATCCACTCCTCAGTGAGGGTTAGCACAGATCTCATAGAGCCACGATCTGCATTAGTATGAGCCCAGTGCTGGTCAAGTCTTGCATCAAGTGCATTGCTACACCCAGCAGTGTCTCAGTGCCCTCAAACCAGAACATGAGCCTTAAACTAATTAGCAGTATGTTCGTACTTTTACACATCCCCTGAAACCAGCAGGATAAAAGATAAAGAAGTTGTTAGCCTCTCCTAAAGGCTTCCAGACTATTTATTTATAGACTCATTTATAGGTGCCCTTCACAGAAGCATCTGACCTTTTCATAATGATTACTGAACCTCTCCCATAAAATCTGAGTATAATGAGACAGCATTATAGCACCCATTTTAAAGAGATGAGAACATGGACTGAAAGCAAGTAAATTAAATGATTTGGTTGCAGAAACAATCTGTTTCACAGACATGTGCCAAACAAAGACACTGTTACTCTACCACATCTCCTTCAAAAGGCACTCAGACTGTTCTGGTCCTGCTGGAAGAACTTTGCAAGACTAACAGCTATGTATCAGCACTGGACACAGCAACAGCAGCAATAAGGTGCTCATAGACAAGCCATCCCATCAGACACCAGAAGCACCTTCTGATTACTGTTCCTCTTTACGGAATAGACCTATAAGCGACAAAACTGCAGTTTTGAAGCTGGCTTTCCTTCCAGTCTCCTTAGTTGCTCTTGGCACATATCTCATGGTGGGCAAAGGTTTCTTCTGTGTGAAAACTAAGACATGTAGGAGAGTCAGAGAAAAACTACAGTTCAGCACTTCAAACAATCTCATCACTCAATATTTACCTTTCATTTGCTATCAGTGAGACATAGTACCGAAATTTGTCCATAAGTAGGAGCCCTGAATTTGATTCCTTTCTGCACTGCCATGCTGAAAAGTTTCTAGATTATTTTTCATAGGTGAAGATGCCTTCTTGTCACCAAAGCAAAACCAAAATAGATATAGCTAGATTTTCACCTGGGGGACAAATTGAACCTCTCTATTGCTAGAGGACTACTGGTTTGAAGCCTGCATCCCAGAGCACTGATCATCACCTGATGAAACCAAAGATGTATGGAAACTCCCTAACTTTCATTATTAAAAAAGAAAGAGACACCTAAGATCAAACCAAGCACTGGTCATGTCCTAACTTTCTCCTTTTTGCTACAGAAATGGTTGACAACTCTGCTAAAAATTCTGAGGGAAATGCAAGAAATATAACAGACCATTCCCAAAACTCCTTCCAGGTTCATGTTTATGCCAGAGCACTTTTTGTCCAAATTAATTTTTAAAAAACATCAAGCCTGAAAGTTTCTTCACTGGCCAGGAACAGCAGTGTGGGCATAACACATCTCTCCCCTGAAGGTAAATTTTTAGCAAGTCCCTGGAAATGTTCTCGATTCTACTCTTGCCAGATGTTGAAGGGCTGCAATACCAAGGACCATATTTTTCTCTTAAGCTATCAACAGCCTCTTTTCCTATATATAGGATTACAAAGTAGTGGAGATGAGTAAATCTGGCCCATTTCTTTTTGCACCAAAACAGCTTCCAGAAGAGTGTGGAATATCCTTTCACCTCTCGTGTCTCATTGCCATGTTTGAGGCACCTAGAAATGCAAGCAGAAATGATGCTACAGAAGCTCACTCAGACAGTAAAGAATAATTCCAGAAACACACATCAGACAGCTTGGAGGTAAACTCTTTTATGAAGGATTTCATGACCTCATGGGAAGCTATTGCTCTGTCCAAATATGGTTTGTACGTGTTATTAATGGATGTTTATCTTTCAAAGAAAGGAACAAGAAGAACAAGCGTACAGTTTAGGAAACTCAGAAAAGAAGGAATTTTTAAGTGTGACCAGGTCATCACAAGCACTTTTGAAAGGCTATCTTCCGAGATATGCCAGGCTTTACTTATAAAGAGCCCAGTTTTCTCAGGTATATTTGAAAATAGTCAGAAGGTTGTTTTCCACTCAATCAATGCTTCTCATCACTGCAAATAGAGTTTAAATTTCAAGATAAATGTTATGTTTAAAACATATTGCCATGATTTAGGTCAAATAAAATTATTTCAACACACTGGGATTGTATTTTCTTTCAACGAAAACAACCAGAAGTTTTAATTACCTCTTTTTTCCGTTTTTGTTTTTTTTTTTTTTGCCAGTGAATAAAAATTCATAATATTCATACAGTTTTGTTCTACATTAAGCTTTTGTACTAATGAACTGTTTAAGAGCTGAGATTTCCATCCCAAATGGTTAATGATTGGATTTTATACTGTAGTATATTAATTGAAACAACCCCTCAGGACATTGCCATATAAGTAACTCCAGGCATCCATACCACATTAACTAAACCAAATTTTCAAATGGCAGGTCAAAAGCTGCATAAAGAACACAGCTCTCACCTTACATTTCAGCCTGACACCAGCGAGGGAAACAGCACCATCATATTATGTTAGCTTATATGGCTACTCATTTAAAACAGTGCAGATCAGAGGTTACCATACTATAAAACATTTGTTTTTATTGTTTTTGATACTTTGAAGAGAGATAAGAGAAGGACACATATAAAGCAATTTTATTCTCTGTGCACTCACTGGGTTACACAAAGATTCAATGCTTGATTTCAGCTTTTTTATTATTATTTTTTAAATAAGAAAAACCTTGCAGAAGACACAGTAACTGTTATGATTATTTGTTCAATTGACATGATGCCTCTTAGGCTAGTTTCTAGTTTTAAACTACCAATTTGGCAAATAAAGATTATTTCCAGACCAAGGTGGATATGCTAAACCCCCTTGTAATACCTGCAGAAATAGAGTAACTAACGAAGGAATAAAAAAAAATCTTTGGGATCTAGTCCTGATCACAAGTGTACCTTTGCCAGGGTATTTAATTAATATTTTGCTAGTTTGTGCTTCTTGCTAGCTACCTGCCCTCCAACAACTGCAGATGCTGGAAACACTCTGCAATCACAAGAGATTGCACTGTAGAAAGCCATAATCTAACTAAAAGTTCAAAAATATTTCTGGTGAGTCCTAAAAGCTCTTTATTGTGCAAAGAAAGACTTTCTTGTACTTCTACTATTGATCTTTTTTTTTTATTTTTATTTTTTTTTCTTAAAGATGCAGTATATTGCTCCAATTGAGAAAAGAGCGTGTCTGTGCAAAGTGGTGAGGAAACAGGAAGAAGCAAAGCAATCTCAGCCTTTTTCTACTTACAGAATTTCCAGTGAAAATCATTAAACAGCAATAGCTGGTCTCCTGAGCCAAGTAAGTCCAGACTAAATCTTACTGAATGGAGCTGATCTGAGCTGCTATCACACAGCAGCACTGCAAGCAGTACATCTGAAGGTGGCCATATATACGATCTGAATTCACTATACATTGCTAAATTCATCTACAGTCATACCCTTAACTTCATCTCAGCCAGCGTCTCATCAAGGCACCAAAACACTTTTGCTTCGCCTTTGAGGGACATGCTCCTGCTCTTGGTTCTTGGAGGTGCTAGCTGCAAGACCTGGGAGATGCCTGGGCTCTGCTTGGAAAATATGGACCTATGCTTGCACAGAAACACAGGCTCAAGACCTGATAATGACACAGTGTAAGATAAACCTCTTGTGTTCAATGCATGGTACTTAAATGGAATGAGGGAAGCTTCAGCTTGAGTGCGAGAGCACAGCATCAGACCCTCCCCTCCAACCCGGGCTTGATAACCTGAAGTGCTGGTTACCCTTGTTAAGAGGCTGGGTGGAAAGTCCCAGATGTCACTGAAGTGACATATTGTTAAGTCTTAAGAAGCATTTAAGTGGTCCACAAAGTTTGTTCTAGACCCCATATTTCACCACCCGCAACAGAACAGTACAGTATTTCTTGCTTATATGAGCATTTCAGTGTGATTGACTTTGGGTAGTAGGGAGGTGAAGTCACGCCAGAGCTGCTTCATTCTGACATTAATTTGTGCAATGAAATCCAAGGATCTTTTCTTTTCTCTTTTTTTTTTTTTCTTTTTTTTTCTGTGTGCTTCACTCAGTATTCTCTCTGTGACGTGAAAATCCATCACACTGCTGGCTCTGGTGTACCCATTAGATCATACGTGCTAACAATGCTAGAGCTTTACGATGAGGGAAAGACAGCAGAAAGAAAACAAATGTATGTGGCCTGAGGAAGTCAATTTTAATTTCTTCCTTAGCTTTCTTTGATTTAGGGCAAGATTGTTCTGTCCTTAATCATGCTGCAATACGCTAACCTCCCTCTCAAGGAGGAGACAATGAATAAATGCCATGCAGCCAGAGGCACTTCTCCTCCTGTTCATTCCAGCACTGCACAAGATGCCTGAAGCATCCTTTGGTAGTGTTAACCTGCCCAACAGAGAGAAGTGTCCAGAAAAAGAGCCTTTTCTTCAATAAAATGAAATTAGAGGGACAATTATAGACAAGTGCTCCTGCTCCTGATTACTGACAGACACACAAAACCACATAGCTCCAGGGTCTGGAATGAAAGCAGGTAGCCCTCTAACATTTCTCATACAAACTCCTGCATTTCTTTTTTCTGTCCTTTTCCCTCCACCTCCAGAAATCAGTTGAAATGGAGTCCCTGTGGCTGATACCTGTAATTCCAGAGTCCTCTTGCACTGCTGATGAGTAGTCAGTGGAATGAGCCTTCCTCCTGTGTGAAGGAGAAAGGTCACCTGAAGGACAATGCAGAAGAGCATCCCCATCACTGTGAGTGCTGACGGAGACAGAACAAACATCAGTCCCCACTGTCACAAGTCCTATTAATCCTCAGTGGTCACTCCGCTTGCTCACAAAATGCCACATAGAAAGGCAATTCATATAGTCAGCATTTGAGTAGATGGTAGCAATTAAATATTGCCAAGGCTATACGCTCTCAAATGTAAAGCAGCACCGAGGCAGGAAGAGCACTACTGGCATTTAGGGACAAATATGTGATGATGGCTCACTTAAGATGTATGAGGCTAGAGGCTCTACTGCTAATTTTTTTTCTGAGACGTTTTACATGCAGTTTTAGGTGATTTGTGTTCGATTTGGCTTGAACTTCATTCATAGCCAATGGTCCAAAATAATAGCAAACTGAAATAGCTGAGGGCAAGTGCTCATTTTCATTGTATCTCTGGGATGTGAAGGCCATTAGCATTCCTGGGTTCACTGTACTGCAAATACAACACTCAGCTGTCAAATGACACTGGGTAGCTGTAGTTCTGCTCCGACAGAGTTCAGCTCTGTTATTTTCAGTTAGAGACAACTGGTCCTAATGGTCTCCAACTCTCCATGCCCTTAGGGCTGCAGAAAAGTCAAGACATGATGAGAGAAAGATACGATATTGCTTTAGTTAGAATACAGATGCTCAAGCTTGGTCTTTAGTTGATCCCCATCAAATGAAGGGTGTTTTCAGTACCTAGGAAAATCTTTTGTCCACCTGAGCCACAGCATTTGTATTTAGGCAGTATCAGCAGAGACAAACGTAAAAAAATGCAGAGGGGGGAAAATAGAGAAGAAAAAGTCTCAAGAAAAAGTTAAATGGAGCAAGAAAGCTCAAAGAAGACAAATGAGATTTACCTGGAATAACAAAGTAATGAGGAGGAAGAGGAGAAAAAAATACAAAGTGAGCAGCAAATGAGTTCACAGAAGAAGACAGAAACAGAAGATGGTTGGAAGACACTGGAAAAGCTGAGACACACATGGAAAGGAACAAAAGAAGAGAAAATTTAGAAAAAAAAAAAGGGAAAACAATCCATACCTCTGACTACAGCTTTCTCCCTTCCTAAAACCTATCTGAGGTTTTGCAGACAGTTCTGTTACCCTTGCCTTGCATTTAGGCTGTTATACTAAATGAACCATGAAAAGTCACAGAAATGACAGGGCACATTCAAAAACGGTGTCTTAAAATATCCTGTTCTGGGAAAAACACACATCTTTGTTCATGTCTGTTACCACCACAAACAAGTTCCAGCATGCACACAGCATTTTACAGGACCAGGCAACTGGATCTCTTTGCAGCTTGCTGTGTCAAGCAGTGTTACCTCTAGAGAGTAAAGCATGATGATGTCATCCTACTTTCCTAGCAACTACTGCTCTTATCTACCAAGGCAGTGTCACAAACATCAGCCTTCACCTTCTCAAGCAGCTTTTAATAGTTTGTCCTATTTGCAACATATTTCCTCTAGAAAAAAAAGATAGAGGTGCGATGGAGAGTACCCCAGAGGCAGTTTTTGAGCTCTACTCTCAGTTGACGAAGGAGAAAACTCAGGATGAATCTCTTCCTTTAACTGTAGTGTATATAGAATTGCTCTTTCTTGTGCAATCTCTGCTTTTCTTTAGCTGAGCTTAAAGACTGTTTTTCCTCACTGAGGTTACTGACAGAGACTTTCTCCTATACTTGGTTAGACAAAACTTGTAAGAATTGACATACTTGTCAGATTTGTTTAGAGTAAGAATTACCAGGAAAGAAAAAAAAAATCCACAAGAGGATTACTACATATACCCCATTTCCTCTGGAAACCAATCTAAAAGCATCATGGATAGGCTTAGAAAATAGTTACACCCATTAATCTTTGACTGACCTTCCTGATGCTATCAAAACAGAGCAGTGAACCATGTGTTTTCCATTTGATTTGCCGGGGTCTTGTTCAATAGGTTAAAATCTAGGATATGTCTTGAAAGACAACTGCTTGACTGGGGCAAGCAGAAACTACTTGACGATGCTTTTCTGTACTACCTGTAAGTTTTCATAAAGTGCTTGCCCTCTCCTGATGGCAAAGGATCTGCCAGCTTCAAAGGGTCACAACTCAGTGACACAAGTCTGACTTGCAAAACAGGAGCTGTCATTATTATTGCAAAGAAACTTCCCAGCTCCATTGGCATCTCATCTCATTAATAGGGCTAATGAGGAGTTGCCTGGCAGGTTCGGAAAGTCAGGGTGGAGTTTAAGGTAATTTCAAATGTTAAGTGCTTCTTGCACCATACCAAAACTCTGCATATATGATAATTCTGCTCTGAAATAACAGACTGGTAAATAGAAGTATCCAGAGGTAGACAGAAGGGCTGAAGCTGCAGAAGTCAAAAACACAGTGCCAGAAACCACTTCTGGGCACAGGAACCTGACAGTTGGCTACATCTGCAGATTGGCTCTAGCATACTTCAGCCTGCACCAACAAGGCATTTCCAAATTCTACTGTTAGCACAGCCCAGGAACCACGTCCAACAGGCAGTTTCCATATGGGCATGCAGCTCATCTGAAGGAGTTTAACAGAATGGACAAGGTCAAGTCCTGCCAGCTGGCGTGAGAAACAAAACCTGCTCTCTGCTATCGTTTAATCTACTAGCGCAGATGTAGCCCACAGCTCATGGGAGCTCTGACAGCGCTCAGTTCCTCACATGCCATCTATCATATACTTTTTCCAACTTGAACCTTTGAAAAGATGTTGCAGTCTTTAAGGATCATCATCCTACAGTGTCCTACCTTTCCAACACATATATAAAAACACCCTAAAATACAACTCTAATTGAAACTCTAATCTTACCAACCTTTTACTAGTTCCTCCTGTTCCAAACAAGGTATGTAACATTTTGTAGAGATGCTGCTGTTCTGTGTGCACATCTAGATGCCCCTATATTGCTGTATTTTTATCTGATTTGCACACATAAGGGGAAAGTTTGCTGGTTTGTAGTTCCAATGAGTAGCTGCACAATCTGACATAGCTAGACATCACCTGCTAATGCTTACAGAGGATTTTAAGCAGTTGGTAGTCCTAACAAACAAAAAGTGAAACATTTTGGTACATTTAACCTCCATTTCACAAATCATACAGCTGCATTTGAGGGGGTGACATAGAAGGAAATGAGGAAGTTGAGACCAGATTTTGGTTCTGACCGTGCATGACATGAGTTGGATAAGATACAACATTCTACTGAGCTCACGCTGTTCATTACAATTCCTATGGAACCATGAGCAATTGCTATTTACACTTCAGATATGTGAGTGAGTATAGTGTATATAGGATCACCATCAGAAAAAAGTATTAAACAAACAAGGAATAGAAAAACCAAGGAAATGATGAATAAGCCAATTTTAACACCTTTCAGCTAGCTGTACATCTTATATCCATTAAATGTTTGCACCAGTGCAAATAGCACATTATTATCATAGATTCATAAAACAGTTCAGGTTGGAAGGGACATTTAAAGGTAATTTATTCCACTCTCCCTGCCATGAGTAGGGACATCTGCAGCTAGAGCAGGTTGCTCAGAGCCCCATCCAACCTGACCTTGAACACTTCCAGGGATGGGGCATCTACTACCTTTATAGGCAACCTGTTCCAGTGTTTCACCACCCTCATTGTAAAAAATTTCTTCCTTAAATCAAGTCTGAATCTACCCTCTTTTAATTTAAAACCATTATCCCCTATCCTATTGCAACAGGCCCTACTAAAAAGTTTTTATCCATCTTTCTCATAAGCCCCCTTTGAGTATTGAAAGGCCACAATATGGTCTTCCTGGAGCCTCCTCTTCTCCAGACTGAACAGACCCAACTCTCTCAGCCTGTTCTCATAGGAGAGGTGTTCCAGCCCTCTGATCATTCTTATGGCCCTCTTCTGGACCTGCTCCAACAGGTCCATGTGTTTCCTGTGATGAGGACTCGAGAGCTGAACACAGTACTCCAGGTGGGGTCTCACTGGAGTTGAGCAGAGGGGGAGAATGGTAAAGGTTGGAAGGGACCTCTGGAGATCATCAAGTCCTTGTATTCACAAGCTCTGGTCCTCATGAGGAATTTCAGTCAACTGAACATCTGCTGGAAGGATAGTACACCAAGGCACCAGCAATCCAGGAGGTGCAGGACCTTGCACTTAGCCTTCTTGAAGTTCATGAGATGGGCATGGGCCAAACTCTCCAGCTTGTCCAAGTCCCTCTGGATGGCATCTCTTCCCTCTAGCATGTTGACAACACCACACAGCTTGCTGTCATCGGCAAACTTGCTGAGGATGCACTCAATCCCATTGTCCATGTGCCGGCCTCAACACTGACCCCTGAAAAATGCACTCATCACTGGTCTCCATCTTGCAGCTGAAGAATCTGTGTGGCTGAAAGGACAGGAAAAAAAGGCAGATGTTAGGAGATGTAAGGGAGGATTTTGCAATGTCCTTAGCTCCTGCTGAGATCAAGCGACAAAGTGTTGACATCCTGAACATTTTTAGAGCTGGGAGATCATTTCCCAGCTAGCTTTATTGCTTTTCAAAATTGGGCTTGTTTATCCTAGTGCTAACAGGAGGTGTGAAAATGAGGTATGTACTTACCCAGTCTTAGTGATCAGGCCTGTCAGCCTGTAGTCCATGATAACCCAGAAAAGTCGGCAGGCTGCAAATCTGCCTTACTGTCTTCTAATAATAACCCTTGTTCACAGTATTATAATACCAGTTCAGCTACAAAAGCAAAAACCCATTTTCTGAGTCCTGAAGGTCAGAAGGGTCTTGGATTTTTGTCTTCCAAAGAGGGAAAACAGGCAGACAGACTGCTGTTCGAGTTGCCACATAAACTGCATTTCCAAAAAATATCTGCAAGAGCTAAATGTATAGAAACAATACAGAAGAACTTACTTCTATTGGTTCTGCAGTCTGAGCCACAGCACTCTTTCAAGGCTGATAGACTACAGGAGAGCTATATGCTCCAGGATTGTTTTGGCATTAAAGATAAGGCCAAGATAACTACAGAGGAGTGTTTTCACAACTCACATGCAGTCTGGCAGCCGGGCCTCACTAAAACCCCAAAGCATAAAAAATTGGCTCATACTACCGGCCCAATCCAAAATTCAAACCGTGGAAGTAGCCTAGGTGATTAGGGAGAAACTTACTATGAGGCAAAGGTTGCGCGCTTTATTCTTGAAGCAAAAAAGAAAACCAGCATTGTGATTAGAATATCTTTAATGCAGTAGTAATGTATGGAAGGGAAAAACCTATGTAGTCAACTTAGCAAAGAAAGGGAGGGCTGAAGCACCAGGTTTCACGTTTTTTTTTCAGAAATGCAGCACACAGCAGTTGTCCTTGGTCTTAATGAGGTGAGGAAGATGAGATTTCTCTGGTGCTGTCACAAGGGTACGGATCACTGAGGATTCCTGCGGTCAAGCATGATTTCTCTATTTGAACATTTATAAAGAATTTTCCCCTCCTCACTATCCCTCCTGCAAAATACATGTGTCAATGCTGCTGAATTCATTCAGATGCAAGATCCTAAGAAGTTTAAGAGTCAATGTCAAGGTTTTGCAAAGGAAGTGACGCTGTTTCTTTCAGGTTGAAATATAATTTTAATTGGTAAAATTAACTATTCAGTGCACATTTTAAAATATGCAGAGATTGAAACCTAAAGTAAACAAATAAACTAAAATTTCCTTTACTCTGAGTTTGGTGGGAATCAGAACATTTTTAAACCCGAACAAAAATTCAAATCTACGTATAAGCTGTGAAGCATCTGACTACTAAAGCAGCAGGGTAGGGGATATACAGAAGAGGCAGACAGAGAAATGGGGAGGATGGGATTCTCATGTTATTTCTTCAGCCATACAGAGATCAAATAAAAAACAGGTCCAAAGAAGAAAAATCTTGAAATCTAGGTGAAGTGCCAAAGTCTTTGTTTTGCTTGCTGCTTGGAATCCTTTCACTGACCAGGGAAACATCTGATTTAATGGTCCCTGTTTGTTTCTTTCCTGTTCAGGCTATGACTGCCCAGCCTAGCAATGCCACACTGACAAACTCAAACTCCTAGGGCACTGAAGCTTTCTTCAGCTTCTAAAATCAAAGAGGGAAACCTGCTATACTAAGTCAGATCAGTGGTCTAAATAATGCTACAACAACAGTCATCTTTCTGACTTTTTAATTTCACTGGTATCTCTTATATCACAAGAAAAGTACAAATAACCTCATCCTCATCACTACTGCATATCTCACCTGTTTACTCCCTCCCTCCTTTGAGCAAGCTGCAGTAGGCCCAGTGCAGGTAAGACAAGCTGCAGTGGGCAACCTGTGTCGCAACAGACAACGAGAAACAGACCATGAGGTTCTCCCAGGGCATTTAGCGAAGGGCTGTCTTCAGAAAGAGTGTGCTCGGTGTTCTCCTCTACTTAGGAGGGCAGGCTAAAGCAAACGAGCCCTGTGCATCCACAGTGATGCCTGTAGCCTGCAGCAAAGCAGAAGCTCATGTGTGGACGTAGATCCATGTGCAACTTCTGCCTGGCTACTTCGATTGAGAACCTGATTCAACTACATTTGGCACTGGCACAACACTCCAAAAAGCTCTGGGTAGAAAGGAAAGAGTTTGCAGAAATGAGGCATTGCTTAATCAGGTGCCTTTTCATGTGCACTTTGCTTCATTTTAAAAAGCAACTCCAATGTTGAAGCCCAGACATTGCACCTCAGCACATCTACACCTACTGCAGGAAGGGTTGTGATAAAGCGGGTATGTCATATTCTTGCTAATGAAGCAAAAACATCATCCAAAGTTATTTAAGCCCTTCAGGATGGCCAAGTCCATCAAGATAGCAATGACTGTGATTAAGATCCTAGCCAAAGCAATCACATTCAAAGCCTTTTTGCATCTTTTGCAAAGGGAGAGGCAGAGATGCCAGACCTTAGGGGAAACAAACTGCTCTAGAACTCCTGTCTCTTTCTAAGGCTCAAGGCAGGTGTTATGGTGTCTAATTAAAGGTCTCAACAAGGTATCTGAGACTAAACTGGATAGGCAAAACTCTCTAGTTTTAGAAAGCTTAAGGATCATAGTGTTCATCAGCCTCAAGTGATCCCTAGAAAATCTTGCATAGCCAGTGACAGAGCTAACACTGACCTCACTGTTGCAGTTATATCTCTGCTTTTCTGTATACCACCAGAGTCTGGCCCGACATTCACATAAGGAGTTACAGAGCAACAGTTTTGCAGTCTCTATCAATAAGTAGCCAGAGGCAACATGCTGGATGCTTCTAAGTATAGTTATCTCTGGTTTTGCAGGATATTGCAGTTTATCTCTGGTTGAGCAGGATTTAGATGCTTCAGGCTTCTTTCTCCTTTTGCATGCTTCCTCCAAAACCAGAGAGCAGCTCATGGTCAGCACTGTTTAAGCTCCCTCAGCAGCAGCTGTTCTGATTTTCCGTCTCCTCCTGTTTTGTTGCTTTTTTCTAAAACGCGAGGTAATTACTCAGGACTGAAAAATCTATTTCAAAGCAATCAGTAGTGTCACCTCGTTGACTTCAGAGAAATTGTAGTAGGAATTATCTGACTTCACAATTCTTCCTTTCCCGGCAACAAATGGAATATCCTATGTAGATGCTGCCTGTAGGCAGCACCAAACAAGAGGCCACTTCAACCACATCTGTGGGGCTTAATCCCTCTGAAATGCTGGTTTTCTTATTGAATCTTCCCATGCCTGGCAGCTAATGTTAGTAGTTGTACTGAAGCAGCAATAGAATCATAGAATCTTAGAATCATTTAGGTTGGAAAAGACCTTTAAGATCATTGAGTCCAATCATTAACCCTATTCTGCCAAATCCACCACATCTATATGGCTTTTAAACACATCCAGGGATGGTGACTCAACCACCTCCCTGGGCAACCTGTTCCAATGCCTGACAACCCTTTCAGTGAAAAAAAGTTTTCCTATTGTCCCATCTAAACTTCCCTTGGTACAGCTTGAGGCCATTCCCTCTTGTTCTGTCACTAGTCACTTGTGAGAAGAGACCAGCGCCTACCTCGCTACAACATCCTTTGAGGTAGTTGTAGAAAGCACTAAGGTCTCTCCTCAGCCTCCTTTTCTTCAGACTAAATAGCCTTAGTTCCCTCAGTTGTTCCTCATAAGATTTGTTCTCCAGACCCTTCACCAGCTTAGTTGCCCTTCTCTGCACCCGCTCCAGCACCTCAATGTCTTTCTTGTGTTGACGTGCCCAAAACAGAACACAATACTCGAGGTGTGGCCTCACCAATGCCAAGTGCAGAGAGATAATCACCTCCCTGGTCCTACTGGCTACACTATTTCTAATACAAGGCAAGATATCATTTGCCTTCTTGCCCACCTGAGCACACTGCTGGCTCATGTTCAGCCACTTGTTGATCAGCACCCTCAGGCCCCTTTCTGCTAGACAGCTCTCCAGCCACTCTTCCCCAGGTTTGTAGTGTTGCAGGGAGTTGTTGTGGCCCAAGTGCAGGAATCTGTACCTGGCCTTGTTAAAGCTCGTACAATTGATTTCAGCCCATCAATGCAGTCTGTCCCCCCTGTAGAGTCTCCCTACCCTCATGCCGATCAACACTCCCACCCAACTTGGTGTCATCTGCAAACTTACTGAGGGTGCATTCTATCTTCTCATCAAGATCATTGATAAAGATGTTAAACAGAAGTGGTCCCAACACTGAGCCCTGAGGAACACCACCTGTGGCCGGCTGTCAGCTAGATTTAACTCCATTCACCACCACACTTTGGGCCTGGCCATACAGCTAGTGTTTTACCCAGAAGAGAGTATGCCCGTCCAAGCCATGAGCATCCTCTTTTTTCCTTAAGATTGCTATGAGACAACAGTGCTGAAGGCTTTATGGAAGTCCAGATAGACAACATTCACAGCCTTTCCCTCATCCCGTGCATGAAGATGTTTCCCACCTCAGCAAGGGATGTGAGTGGAGACCCAACAGGGCTTCTATATAATCTTCTCCTTCCCTGTTCACAGGCTAACATGGGCATCAAGGATCGCTGCTGGAATTAGGATCAGGAGAGGAAAAATACNTCCCGTGCATGAAGATGTTTCCCACCTCAGCAAGGGATGTGAGTGGAGACCCAACAGGGCTTCTATATAATCTTCTGCTTCCCTGTTCACAGGCTAACATGGGCATCAAGGATCGCTGCTGGAATTAGGATCAGGAGAGGAAAAATACAAATATAGAAATATAGAAATAGAAAAATTCTATTTCTGAACTTGTGGAAATGCACATATCTTACCTTGCTGTCTAGCCTATGTACAGAGGAGTGGGGGGTAATTTTAGTAGAGAGCTGTGAAAGATTCTTATCCTTGCTGTAAATGTTACTTCATTTTTTCACTTTCTTTTCCACAGAGCTCCTTATAGCCTAATCAAAACCAATCCACTGAAAGGAAGGGAAGGACAGAAAAAGAATTGTAGTGGCAGATGTGAGTTTGTCAAACAAGTTACCAAAAAAACTGCAAAGAAAATTTTCTCCTGGAGTAGGGGGGGTTATTCATCATTTACCTCATCTGTTTACCCTTGGGCTATCATTATATTAGCAACATTTTCTGACTGAACTGGAGCACCTGGTAACTATAGTAACCACATTTTCCTATCTGTCCATAAATTCCCTCGGTTCTAATTAGGGCACTCATTTATAACACCAATAACATCACGGAAGAAATAACAGCAGACTTATCTCAGATATAGTCACCTCTCTCTTCCTCATGTCTCAGAAATGACCCATATCTGAACAGTTTATACCGTAAGATGTTGCTTATGGCACAAAGCCTACCTTACATGCCGTGTTGACTACTTTGTATCCATCTGCTATGAAAGTCTGTTCATCAGCCTTCCAGTTCAAACAAAAGCCTGACTCGTCTCCTTGCCAGCGAGCTTTACATCAGGCTGCATAAATGTGTCTTATTAGAAGGAAGAATTCACACCTAGCCTACAACAAAACTGCATACATAGCACTACTGCAAATTTTACAGACAGTAGGTGAATGCTATTACAAGCAGAAAGGCTAAGCAGTTCAACTTACAAATTTACCTATGCAATCCAGAGAGCTATGAAGAGAGAATAAACCATGTCATCCAAAAGAAATAACAAGTAAATGATGAAGTGGCAATGTGCAAGAAATCAAGTCCAAGTAACAAACAATTGCAAAGTTCAACTGCTCACTGTGTTTCACCACAAATTATTTCCTTCTCTGTGAAACAATAAAACTTGGTGAACAATTTGAAACCTGCTGACATGACTTAAAAAGATGGATGGGCTGGTAGGTAGTTGAGAGTGTTTGTTTTATTGTGCATGGAGTCACTGCTCAGAAGAACATTTGTTGTGGAGTCTATGTGAATTATTATAAAAAAAATGACAAATCTATTTCTCACTTTAAGCTACATTGTGCGGGACTTACATGATATTCTTTTGCTAGAAGAAAAAAAAGACATCACGTCTGTATATTGGCATAGACAAAACAGCAAAGCCCATCTCTACAGAGATGAAGAAAGCACAGCTGCTCTGGCTTCAGATTTTGGGGGACTTATTGCTATCAGAAAATTTTCTCTTGCTAGAAAAGCATGTCAATTAGTGTAACTGTTGTGGTTTAACCTTGGCCACCAACTAAGCACACACAGCTTGCTCACTCCCCCATGGTGAGATGGTGGAAAGAATTGAAAGAGTAAAAGTAAGTGGTGTGGTTTAAGAATTAAAAAAATGAGGGGAGATGGACAAGTGGTATCTCTAGGACCCTGAGGGGACAGAGGGCAGCTGGTATTCCCTCTCCTTCCCTGCCACACTCTATAAAAGGACAGGAAGTTCAGGTTCGTTCTCTCTTCTCTTTCTCACTTGGGCTGTGCGGCTGCTGGGACCAAATCTCCGCGCAGCCAGGCCTGGCTTCACGTGCTCTGCACAATCCATCACCATCCGAGAGCTGGTTTTGTATATGCTTGTATATCCCTTTTCCTTTCATATTACTTTTCCCGGTTTATTGCTGTCACTTACTAAATTTTGTTCATAGTCTTAACTTCCAGTTTCATGTGAGGCACTTCCTTTCTCGTTCGCCTTTTTATCCTCCTTTGGGAGGGAAGGAGGAGGGGGAGAGAGGGCCAATAGGAATCCTGCTCCGTGGGGCTTGCCTTGAACCTTAAATGGAGACAGTAAGAAAACTCATCATTGAGATAAAGACAGTTTATGAGTAAAGCCAAAGCTGTGCACACAAACAAAACAAAACAAAGAATTCATTCACTACTTCCCATCAGTAGGCAGAGGTTCAGCCATCTCCAGGAAAGCAGAGCTCCATCATGCATAATGGTTACTTGAGAAGACAAAATGGCACCTCTCCAAACGTCCTCCCTTCCTTCTTCCCTCAGCTTTATATGCTGAACATGACATCATATGGTCTGGAATATCCCTTCAGTCAATTGGAGTCAGCTAGCCCAACTGTGCCTCCTCCCAACTTCTTGTGCACCCTCAACCTATTTGCTAGCAGAGCAGCATGAGAAACAGAAAAGGGCTCAGCAGTATTGAAAATATCCCTGTATTATCAACATTGTTTTCAGCACAAATCCATAGCAGCTAGCCTCATACTAGCTACCATGAAGAAAATTAACTTTATCCCAACTAAAACCAGCACAATAATTTAACCATGACTGTCAACAAGAATATCTTCTTTTGAACCTTTATCCACTTTTCCTCCATGTCCCCTGGAGGCTGAGGGACCTGGATAAGAAAACATACTAGAACTTTTGCTGGTGCTGTTGGTGGCTTTCACCATAGAATATTAAAATTCCCACCAGTTATGCTGCTTGCTTTCTCAGAATAGACAGTCCTTATGAAAAGGAAAGAGACAATGAACCCAGCAGTTATTTCAAGCAAATAGGTGTTAGTCCAAGCTACAATGGCTTCATGGCTGACCTCAGCCAGGGTTTTGGGGACCAGATGATCTTGGGCACACAGAAAAGGTGCCACCTTGCATGAGAGAGCTATCCGCATTCCCACTACCACCACAAAAATCCACGGTCGCATTCGGGCTCACTTTGATCATAAAAAAATGGAAGGCATTTCACTGGATTTTTAACTTTGGGATCCACTTGCATAAGAAGGAGTGCTGTGGCCACACTCCAGAAAGCTTCCCTGTTCCCATATGTTGCTTCCAGACCAATAATATTTATTAAATATTATAATCAGAATGTGAAAAATGCAATGTTTTACTTGCTTCTGCCAGTTAAGGAAAGCAAGTCTTTGACAGAAAAAGATAGAAAAATCAATAAGAAAAAAAAGGCCAGAAAATCAGGTAAAATTCTAATTAAAAATAAGATTAAATAAACAGTTTCTACATGATCTCTTGAGTTAGTTTCGTTGCACATAGATTCTGTATTCCCTTGAAAAAAAATCAAATAGAAGAGGCAGGAGACCTGCATAGATAAGCAGGGAGCTCCTGGAAAAACTCAAATGGAAGAAGGAAAATTACCATATGCAGAAAAAGGGTGTGATTAATTGTGAGGATTACAGAAATGCTGCCAAACTATGTAGAGAATCAAGGCCAAGGCTCTCTTGGAACTTAGTCTGACTAGGGAGGCAAAAGAAAACAAGAACTTTTTCAAATACATCAATGAGAAAAGGAAGATTTGGGAAAAAGTGGGTCCACTGCTAAATGAGGTGGGTGATATGGCAACAGAGGATGCAGAGATGGCAGAATTACTGAATGCCTTCTTTGCCTCAGTCTTTACTCCTAAGGCTACCCCTTAGGAATCCCAGTCACTGCAAGTAAGAGAACAAAACTGGAGAGAGGAAGACTCTCCACCAGTCAGTGAGGATCAGGTTAGAGACCGTTTGGATAAACTGAAAATGCAGAAATCCATGTGCCCTGATGGGGTGCATCCATGTGTGCTGAGGGAGCTGGCTGATGCTGTTGCTGAGCCCCTCTCTATCATTTTTTGAAAAATCACAGAGAAGGGAGGAGGTGCCTGATTATTAGAAGAAAACAAACGCCACTCCAGTCTTCAGAAAGGGCAAGAAGGAAGATCCAGGCAACTACAGACTGGTCAGCCTCACCTGCATCACTGGAAAGGTGATGGAGCAGCTCATTCTGGAGGCCATCTCTAACCACATGGAAGAAAAGAAAGTTATCAGGAGTAGTCAACACGGATTTACTAAGGGGAAATTTTGCTGGACTAATCTGACATCCTTCTATGAAGGTGTGGTCAAAAGGGTAGATGAAGGGAGAGCAGTGGATGTCATATGCCTTGACTTCAGTAAGGCTTTTGATACTGTCTCCCATAACATCCTTGTAGAAAAACTCAAAAAATGTGGGATAGACGATTGGACTGTGGGATGGATTGAAAACTGGCTCAACAACAGAGTTCAGAGGGTTGTGATCAGCAGTGCAGAGTCAAGCTGGAGGCCTGTGGCCAGTGGTGTTCCCCAGGGATCATTACTGGGTCCAGTGTTGTTCAATATATTTATCAACAACCTGGATGAGGGGACAGAACGTACCCTCAGCAAGTTCACTGATGATACGAAACTGGGAGGGGTGGCAGACGCACCAGAAGGCTGTTCTGCCATCCAATGAGATCTAGACAGGCTGGAGAGCTGGGCAAAGGTGAACTTCATGAAGTTCAATAAGGACAAGTGTAGAGTTCTGCATCTGGGAAGGAATAACAACAGGCACCAGTAGAGACTAGGGCTTGTCTTGCTGAAAAGCAGCTCCATGGAGAAAGACCTTGGAGTCCTAGTGGACAGTAAGTTCTCCATGGGGCAGCAAGGTACTCTTGTGGCCAAGAGTGCCGATGGTATCCTGGGGTGCATTAATAAAAGT
>VWZK01018821.1:170360-193852 GCA_013396935.1 Baryphthengus martii | reverse complement strand
CCTCTGATTATCTTTGTGGCCCCTCCTCTGGACCCTCTCCAACAGCACCATGCCAATGTCCTGACAATGACTCTGCTGAGTTGCCTAAGCTAGCACTAAAAGCCCAAAAACCTAATCCCTCACTCAAACTTTTTACCCCCATGCAAAATCCCAAGTGTCAGCTGCCAGGCAAATGCCAAGCCAGTGACTATTGACCTTTAACCATACCTGCTGGCGGGAGCGCTCTGGACAACAGGCCACCGCCCTGAGAAACTACACCAATTTTGGACACTGCAAGCAACCTACATACCCAGCAATTTGAGACAATTACAAAACAAGACAGGCGAGAATTGGAGTGGTGCAAGCAGAGCAGGTCCTGCGAATGTCAGCTCTTTCTGCTCTTCTCACTCAAGCCACTTCTCAAAGCTGACTTTCCGTGAGAGCATTTAAAAGGCCAGGACTGAAGTACCAAATTAAAAACCTGAGGCTGGTGTCAGCAGATCTTATTTTTGTGAAAATATATACCCCTCAGAATGCCGATCGCATCATGAGTTTTGACTGACAAATTAAATCTTAGTCACACTATTGTGCCACTTCAGAAATTTCTACAGAGAGAATTCTTATGTTCAGCCATTTCACCATGGAAGTCGTGCTTGGCTCCAGGGCTCTTATCACTGGCAAGAAAACTGCTGTCTCGAACCAAAGAAAACAAACTGATTTAAGCGTGCGCTTTTTCTTAGGGCTTAAGTCTTTGTAGATAGCAATAAACGAGTACAACTGAAATACTTGTTCGAAGTTCAGAAGAAACGCAAACGGCCTAAATTCCATTGATGGATGCTTAGATTTGTCTACATCACAAGAATGGAAGAGGAGAGTTTTAATAATTGTCCGTTGGCTACTACTACAACAGTCATGGCCTCTTTTTTTGGCACACAGCGCTATCAAGGAAGCTCACAAGCCTGCTCTGTGCTTTTAAAGATATGCACTAAGCAAATGGCAGGAAGAAAACCACAGCTACAGCTAAAGGAAGCCTACAAACGTGATAACTCACCAGTATTCTCCGGCATAGAAGCTTGATCAGTATTTCTTTCCTTCTTAAAGGAAATATTTCCGAACTGTAGCACCGAAGACACCACTTTCAGCATCGCTGTGTTATCAAAAGACATACAGAATCAGTTTAATTGAAGAGAGCTCAGCTTAAATAATTTTTCTTCTGCTACTCGTGTCACGTTCCTTCTGAATTCAAAGTATGAGTTGAGAAAGGAAACAAAGTTTGTACTGTACTTTTTGGGTAAATCACTTGAATTCAACTGTAGCTCCTGTTAAGGAAACATATGCTGTGGCCTGTCAAGACACTGCAACAACACTATATTTGGTGACATTAAATTAGCAAGCATAAGAAAAAGAGTACACTTAAAAATCAAAAGGGTTCCATAACTTACACAAGATCTCGTCATGAGAGAATCCCATGATATGCATGGCTTCCATCGTCTCCTGAAAGTTATCCTTGTCTTGCTGCCCAGGAATGGGGATGTAGCCATTGGATAAAAATCTGTAGTTGTTAAATCCTTCAAGCAGCAAGTCAGCTGTATTGGGGGGAAGGGAAGAGACAGGAAAAGAAGCTAAAGAAACACAGTTCACACCCACCCCTGTTCTGTCCTCGCTAAACGCACAGACTATGCTTTACCAAATCAGTTCCTCAAATATGGTGAGAAGCCATTATGCCAGCTTCTGAAACTCTACAAATGAGAGTTATGTTAAAAGCTGAAGCCAGATCCCCAGAATCTGTCTGCAGCAACCTAGGTTAGCTGTTTAATGCATTAAGACTGCAAACAGAACATTCCCTGACTCAGATCCAGAATAATCTCACATCTCTGTTTGAAATATCCTGAAAGTATCTCTATCGAAAGGTAACAGACAAGGCAGAAATGGAGTTGGGTACTGACGATTAACCACATCAAGAATGCTAAACACCAGTTTATCAAATCCAGGAGCAGAGAGAGCGGATCAGTTCTCTGAAGTCTCTGTCTTCATACAGTCTCACTTATCACAACCTACCAGAAACTCCTACTTCGCAGAGAACAAAAAAGAAGATAACCACCATAGAACTACCCCGGCTGAAGAAAGCCGCTGGGTTTCATTACGTTTTGGTAAACTGGCTGCTTTTCTGCACAGTTTGAGGGCACGGTCCAGCACAGACAAGGCTGATCACTGCCAACCAGGGTTGTTAGGCAGGTTTCATCCAGTGACTCCCAAGGCAGAGGCTGCCCAAACCGGACTTTGTCATGTAGGAGCCATTTGCTTGAAATGCAACAGTTGCATGATGCCATACTTTATAAAACGCCCAAAACATCTCAGAACAAAGCCACCTGACTTTCCATTCTTCTTTTAAAACTGTTTCGAGATCAAAGAACACCTCGAAAGTGACTGTGTTAACACTGCAGTAACAAATGCGACAGGCAGAAGCAACAGCTTTACAAAATCAGATTCTCAACTTACACTTCAGGTGTTCTCCTGCTCCAGCCAGTAGTTGATAGAAGATATGAAACGTCCGCTCGTCTTTAGCCTGACGCACAGCGCGAGACTTTTCCAACAAGTCTGATTATAACTAGTCAAGGATCTTCCACAATTTTCGTTCAAATCATCCAATGCAAACAAACCTTTCAAAGCAGTCTATATAATTACTTTAAGACCAAGTAGAACTTTAATAGTAATGGGAGGACTATGTCCAATTATTTCAGTAACTTTAAATAAGAGATTTCCGGTCCGGACTGGTAGAAGCCCACATTGAATTTCAGCAAACTCATTTCCCTGGTGACTTCATTTCCCTGACACATGCAGCTGACAACTGTCTGTACCAGATCAGCTGAAGCCCAAGCAAGAGCAGGAGCTGGTCATTCTTTTTCAATCGCTTCCACTAAAGTCAAAGCTGAACTCTTAATACCAAAACCCCAGCAGCTGCTGAACTCCAAAGTACTTTGATCCCAAGAGCATTCATCATTTCTTTCAAGCATTGCATTTTTACACACAATCTGCGCTGCCTTTAAACAGCTCCCAAATTCAATTTGTGCAGCAGAGAGAGTCTAATGAGCTGCCATAAGCTGTAAAGTTATTGAAGTTTTAATTTCTTAATATTCCAAATGGTAAAACAAACATGGGGCAGGGATTTGAAATGACACAGGTTACAAGCAAGGATGAGCTCTTGTGACGGAGAAGAAATTCCCTAAGAGTGAAGTCCTCCTGTCTTCACAAAGCTCTAGGCAAAAACAATTCATCTGAACTTTCATAAAAGCAATAACCACCTTCATTCCTGAGCTGCGCTGAACCAAAAATATCATTAAGGCAGATTTTGAATAGCTATAGATCTTTCCCAGTCTTATTAGGAAATTATATTTTGTGACAGTTCCAAACATTCAATGCACTTCAAATGAAGCAGATTAAGTCACAGCAGCAGAATTAAAGTTTAACTGCAGCACTCTTTATGATTCTTTACCAAGACTTCCGATTCCGTAATTTTATGGCCACCCTATTGCTATTCCCCCAGAAAGCAGGCTAAGCAAACTAAAAAAGAATTACACACACATTATTTTTAGCATAAAGAAAAACAACTTTAGAGAAGGGCTTTCAGGGCAAGTATTTTCACTTGTTCTTACGCAACCATAAATAAAAATGAGCCGCAGAGTTAAAACGAACCAGGGTTCAATAGTAACTGCCAGTAGGTCTTGCGTTACTGAACCTACGTTGGTATCTAGAAGACCTTAGAAAACAGAAGGTGTCCCAGCAGTTCCAGCTCCATCACTCAAATGGGCACCAACCTCCTGTCAGACGCAGAGCGGCTTCTGCAGCGCTGCCGACAGCAACACCAAGTGTCTGGTAAAACACAGGAGCTCAGCTTCTGATTAGGAAGGCAGGGTTTTTTTCCTAGAAACGTTCATGGAGCAAGCACAATTTAAATAGTTTCCTTATTCAACACAACTTGTTTTTAAGGCTGGTATGAAAATACAGCAGATTTCCGAGTGCTAAATTTTGGAGTATCTGATTTCTAAGCCTGAGGACCCACGTTGGCTTTCAGATATTTGATCGGCTATCTTGAAACAAAGGAAGAGATGGATGTTGTCAAAGGAATGTAGAAACGTGGTAACCTTTCACTACATTCCAATCAATTCTAAGTTAAAAAGCAAAACAAATTGGGAAATTTGCATTTTACAGCAACGTGGCATGAGGCAGGATACATGTCTCAATGTTGGCCCCAACAATATAACCGGTAACGTCAAAGTTAATCCTAATGAACTTGCCCTGCAAAGAGAAGAGATTTTTTTTGTAATTACTGATTATTAAGACAACAATGCTGTCTATAGAAAAACACAATCCAACGTGCATTCCTATGGCAAGCAGTTCACAGACATTCAAATGAAATCTTTTCCTTTCAACGTGCTCAGCAGTCAGTTGAATGGAACATGCTACGCTGCACACAAACACTTCCTAAAGATTAAAGGACTACGATTCTAGACATGTTTGTAATCCAGGCTTATGAAAAACTCTTCTGAAAGCAAAGCTCAGTTTCTTGCATTGACAAAACATGCTCTCTGGGGTTGAAAACAAAGCTGAGATTTTAAGTATACATATTTCTATAGCAAATATATTGGTGGCTAAAGGTGCGTTATCTGCAGCAATCCTGATTCTCCGTGTGCTGTCCAGCCCGTCACACTCCTTACAGTTCCTAAACCCAGATGGCTGCTCTCTGCATGGCCTCTCTTTCCTAGCAGTCAGCAGAGAAAGGACTAAGAGAATCAGAGAACTGTCTTAGTTGGAAAAGACCTTTAAGATCATCCAGTCTAACTGCTAACCCAGCATTGCCAGATCACCACTAAACCATGTCCCTCAGCATCACATCTCCATGTTTTGAAACCCCTCCAGGGATGGGGACTCCACCCCTGCCCTGGGCAGCCTGGGCCAGGCCTTGACAACCCTTGCAGGGAAAACATTTTCCTAATGTTCAACCTAAGCCTACCCTGAAGCAACTCGAGGCCATTTCCTCTTGAGGGACAACATATTCATTTCTTCAACATACATCTGCTTTTCCCCACAAAGAATCAAATAGAGAGCATGCTTCCCACGAGTAGAGCAGGTCTTGGAAAGAAAGTGGTTGCAAGTGGATATATTGTACCAGTTTAAAGGCACATCAGTTCCCCAATCTCTTCTACCACTTGGCTATGAAATTCCACTACTGGATGTGTTGAAAACCAGGTTGGATGGGGCTTTGAGAAACCCTCTCTGGTGGGAGGTGTCCCTGCCCATGGCAGGGAGGTTGGAACTCGATGATCTTTAAGGTCCCTTCCAACCCAAATCATTCTATCATTCTATGATTCCAACAGGACAGCAGGCTCTGGCTTGAAGTTGGACCACTTTTAACAGGACCATGTCTGTATCTTAAATTTGTGCTCATTAAAAGGGTAGGTAATCTCCTGGTTGCAAAGATGTGAAGAAACCAGTGGGAGTACCCAGTGACTATACTGGGCTCTCCATTTTTACCGCATCCAATTTCTACAATTCTCTCTCCACAAACAAGTAGGTTTTGGAGATCAGAGAACATCACAACAGTTTGCTAACCACTGTCTAAACACTTCTGATGTTATCAGCACAAAGCCACCCAACTAATACCTTTTGTGGAAGCCTTCTCAAAGCTCTCTTACAACCAGTATCGAAATTCTCCTTCCCTCAAGTGTGACTGATTAGTTCTATTAGCATGAATTCCTCTTCGGCAGATGTATTCAGCTCAGGGACTGTACTTTTGATTTTCGTATTAAATATTCTACTCTACAAACTTGTTGAATAACCATATCCTGGCAATGGCTCAACCCAGTGAGTGTCTACAGGGGATATGTTGCCATGCCGCAGACTTACACCTGAACAAGTTGCTACCATCATTTGAGCTATTGCATCTTCTTATCAGAGCATCCCACCCTTCTGGACTTCCCCGATGAGACCCATTCATGTCAATAATATTTGTGCACACAAGAGGGACTAAGCTTCTTCCCCCAGCCACACCAGTGAATCTAGAGAAAGTTACAGCCTGCCCACCAGTCTCAGTCTCAGACCAAAGCAACAGCTCTATGGCTGCAGCTGTACATCTTCAACTCAAAGGGATTTCTCCAAGTTTCAAGACAAGTGTGGAATATGACCTTCAATGGTTATTCCCCACAGCCTAATCCGCAGTTTGGTTGGAAAGGCAGCGGCACTAAACCGACCACGCCAAGGAACAAGGCTCGTTTTCAAGCATGCCCTGGCAGGGACCAGCACTTGAACTCAGATTGCTGAGTACGAAGAATCAGAACTCTCTATGCTCAGCTTGTAACTGAAGCATTTATACTTTTTGCTCAGTAACGACTCCAGAAAGCTGTATTTACAACTGTCACAAAGAATGAACCGATGTTTTACTGAAATTTAGCTAACAGATCTACTGTGTCAGCACTAGCACATCAAGAACAGTGACTAGCAACTTTTTTTACACAGGACAGGTACCACAGGGTCTTTTTTAAATTATGTACCTTGAATTTGCCCTGTTACATGTGAAAACAAACAAGAAGCATTACATGAGATCTAGTCAGTGGCTTTTTCTGATATAATTCTGAACCACTTTGCTCTGTTGCACCCCTAAAAGTTATCCAGTTCCTGCTGTCAAGTTACCAGTTCCATGAACACAAATGCTTGAGAGAAAATGCAGTCATGAAACCAGCAGACACCTCAGGAGGGGGGACTCACCTGCTCCCAGCTTCACAGTTCTGACATCACTGAAGAGTATACTAGGGAGGTCACTCACCTATTTTATCTTCTTTAAAATAAAGTATTAGCACATCTGTTTGGTTACCACTGGCAAATCTTTCTAGAAAACCTTTAACTTATCAGTCAGGGACCACAGTGGTGGTCATCTAACAACTGAATCCTGTTTACACAATCATTGTAGTACTAAGCACACAGCTTGGTAATAAACACCACATCAGAATGGAGCATTTCGTCCTACAATACGAATCCAGCAAGGCCACTCTCCTATCCACTGCACACTAGACACTATTTCCTGAAACACAAGCGAACACTGTCTTTGGTAGAAGAAAAAAGAAAGAAAACACACACACAATCGATTGGACACCAGACTTATTTCAGTGCTATCTGGAGTGACCAGCTGGCAGCTCCACGCTGCCTGGAGAAGACTGTCCAGCCTGCATGGGCTGAAGAACAGCACTTCTCACTTTGTGGGAGGATATATATTTTTCAAGTTAGGTTTTAAAATGGTTGGTCCTAAAGATTTTTTTTTTCCCCCCCTGCATGAGATGACAACATCTGGAGCGCATTATACTGGCTGCTTTATAAAAATAGAGCTGGAGCCATCTGAGCGATTATGTTCACGAGGGCAAGGCAGACTGCAATATAACACAAACCAGATGCTAACATCTTTTAGGAAAAAATACCTTATTAAATTAGTATAATCTTTGATGGATTCAAGCCGTGTAACAAAGCAAAATTACTGCACGGCAAAACCTGCTGATATTCTAAATCCTACACCCGACATACATAAGCATCAGGCAATACTGTAAATAATGTGGTTATAAAACTATCACAGTTGAATTTCTACAGTACTCTGTTTAGTCAGGAAGGGAGAGAAATCTCAGGGATTGAGGGAGACAGTTTTCCACAGTCCTTATCCCTGGAGCCAAGTTCCTACATTATAAATCCAAACAACTGTTCAATCAACAAGGCAGCCAAGAAATCTTTCATTTGTACTGTAAATTTTCACTTTGTTCTCGCAAGAAAAAAAAAGATTTAATACCTCCTATATGGTATTAAAGTTGTACTAAAAACGTCTTTCCCCTGAAACAAGAGATGGCTTTTTTGCCTTCAAAGAAAAGGAAGTTTAAAGAAGTGGTAAGTAGCTATTCATCCCGAGTTCCACCACTATTTTGAAAACAATGGAACACATCAAAAGTGACTCTCTGCCAGCAAAACACTGTTCCAACAGAAGGCACCAACCCAACAAAAACATCAACCACCTGTGAGAGTGCCCAACACCTTGGCTTTTTTGACTTCTCTTCAGTAAATCAGGCAGACAAAGGGACGTAGAAATTTAGGGAGGTTTTTATATGTGAGTGTTGCGCTTTTTTAAAAATTTAGTATGTTCTCTCTAAGCCAATCAATTGATAAAGTCACAGCTATTGACAAGAGGGCTACATATTTAGCCAAACTCCATGTTGACGTCCAATCCTTCAGACTACATAGCAGTTCAGCAGTAATTTGTGTGCCGCCGTTGAGCTCTGAAGCATCTGTTATATACTATGAACACCACTGTCAACGCAAGGATGAGTGAAGTTCAAAACTGGATAAAATCAGAGCAAGTTTTGCCAAGAGCCAGTGAGGGTGTATTCGCAGTGACCCCAACATGATGCAGGAAACATTGTAAGTGAACCTGAATTTGTGGAGGAAAGCGGACAAAGAAAACTTCAGATACTAATTAGATAAGAGAGTATCCCCATAAACAATGATGAGGCTCTAAAGAGAAAAGGAGCCACTCACAAAGCGGGAGGAGTTGTCATTTTTCACTGTCTTCGCATTCCCGAAGGATTCCAGAATGGGATTCGCCTGAAGAAGCTGACGTTCCAGTTCCCCCTAAAAACCACGCAAACAGAAAAAAAGACAGACATGAGCACAGTGCACAGGCCATGACCGGCTCCTATGTCCTGCTTCTTCCTGACAGTCATTTTACCCAGTCTGTGGTGATACCACCTTCAGAAGGGGGTTATCATTTTTCCCCTCACTTCTAAATCTGCTGAGCGTCTCCTCCATCCAGCGAAGAATATGTTGTGGGGTTTTTTGATTTTTTTTTTTTTTTAAACACACACACATACACACACAAACAGAGCAGTGACCAAATAGAACTTAATGGATTTTGAAAATGAGTGAACATGGAAAAGAAAATTCACATTTAGGGCTAATGAAATTAGACACAGACTTCGAGTGCTTACGAGAAAATCTAAATTTCACTGTTTTAAGTTCTTAGTGCAAGGTTATTCTTAAACTTCCTGTTCAGCAATTTGACAATATAGCAACTTCGAAATATCTATTTTCAAACTTACTTTCAAATTGGTGAAATACTTTCCATCAGCCAGACACTCGTATCATTGCAACATCTGACCTGAAGGCACCTGAGAACTGTACCACAATGGCACCATGGGAACTGAGCAACACCAAACACAGAGCATTTTCAAATTGCTCAATTCAGCCAACATTGCTCAGTATGTTTAATGTATTTTTTTTTTTAATTTTTTTTTTAAGTTCAAGCCAATGGATGTAGAAATCAAAAGTATTTATCTTAAGGAAATTGCACAACAATTTTTACAGTAGCAGCCCATGAGGAGCCTGGTAACAAAAAAAAAGTCTGTGCTGCTTCCACGAGCCCAGGAGGCACGTATGTACAGAGGGAAACAGAAGATTGTCTTCCTGCACTGAACGACGGGTTAAAAAACAAAAATTAAAAAATAAAAAAAAAAAAAGTGAAGCTGTCTGAAATGTAGTCTCAAAACCTGATGTTTGTGTTCAGAAATCTGCTTTTTCCAATTATTTATAGCATAAATGAACAGAGGCTCCAGACTGAGCATCAGAGAATAGGAAATGGAAATCTCTTAAGGCTTCCACCTGAGGTCAGTTCTTACACAGGAATTTTTAAAGTTCATTAGTTAACACCTAGAAGAGGCTTTTATTTGTATATTGAAATGTATTTCAAGTTCTCCTGGAAACTAATGGCTGCTCATTCTTTAATGTGACCTCAAGTTATCTGCTCAAATCTTGTTTACTTCCAAATATATTCCCTTTGGGACTATATACTCTCTGAATAAGAAGAAAACGTGTGAGTCTTAGCTCAAAGCACACTAAAAATTACCCAGGCCAGAGAGTCTGTGCACCCTATGTTAGTTCAGACAACAGTACCGTTTTCAGGAGTGCTTTTAAAAAAATCCACAACTGGAGAAAAACTACATCCCTGTTAGAATTATAGAATCTTTTTGGTTGGAAGAGACCTTCAAGACCATTGAGTCCGACTATTAACCCAGCACTGCCAGGTCACCACTAAACCACGTCCCTCAGCACCACATCTCCACGGCTTTGAAACCCCTCCAGAAATGGGGACTCTATCGTTGTCCTGGGCAGCCTGGGCCAGGCCTTGACAATCCCTTCAGGGAAGAAATTGTTTCTCATGTCCAACCTAAACCTCTCCTGGAGCAACTTGAGGTCATTTTCTTTTGTCCTATTGCTTGTTTCTTGGGAGAGGAGACTCACCCCACCTGGCTCCAAGAAGGTCTCTCCCAAGCCTCCAGGCTGAATAGCCCAAAGTCTCTCAGCTGGTCCTCACAAGACCTGTGCTCTAGACCCTTCACTAGCTGTTATAAACACTACATGTACATCTGCACTTTACCTTCTTAAAGTTTCCTATGTAAATGTATCGGATAGTCAGGAAAATATTTGTTCACACCATGCCTCCCATTCCCTCTCCCAACCATGCCAGCTCCCGCTAAGACACTACCTATAAAACCAAGGAGCTTGCTCCTCCTGCTGTACACAGCCTAAAATAAATCACACCACGTATATTAAACGCAGCAAGTGTGTCTCAGTTTACATTCCAAATACTAGCTATTCTGGAAAAGAAAGCACATTGACTTTAACACTTGACTCCTCCACAGACCACTCTGCCATCTGAAGGCATCTCCCTGCAGCCTTCAGCCATGCTCTGCGGTGCTTCCGTGTTCCACAACCTGAATGAGTTTTGTGCAGAGGAACCTCCACGGTGCAGCACAAAATAATTTTACATAAATTCTCGAGCTGAATGTAAAAAGTTCTTAATTAGCTCATTTTTACGATCACCTCGTCCAGTTGTGTCCTCCCAACGCGAGTAAAGAGTGTGAGGAGGAACCGAGTGCTCCCGACCTAGCCAGCCTCTGTGGTTTGCACTCACAAGGCGACTCATCGTAGTCAGCACTAACAAAAGCAAACCTCTCGCACCACATTGAGCAGCCTATGATTTAGGAGTTTGCAATTTTTGACAGGTTGCTTTACAGCCAAAAAACAATTCTCTCTTTTGGAAACGTTCAGCGTTTCGGGAGTGTAAATGTGGCCTGTCAGCCTCTCTCCTGCACAGGCACCTCGCTAGAACTTGGAAAAAGCAGCATTGCCGTATCGTGGAAGTGAAGTCATGCAATAGTTCATGCAGAGCAACATTCAGGTAAGGACAGGTTATTGTCTCAGTTTCAGAAAAACCAGCATCCCAGTGATCCGGTTGGTCGGGAAGCCTGGGTGAGGCAGGGAACTCTACATGCTACTCACATACAACAGGGATCCACTCTGGAGTTCAAAATGACATTGAAACAGAAATGTTAAGGATTATGGTTTATGCAATATCAACACTCCTGGATTAGGAAGTTTCCACTGATACATTTGAAATGTTTGTACCAAATGGTTTATTTCAGCCCTGACACATTAACTCTAAGCAAAAGGGGAGAGTAAAACTAAACACTGCTCCGACTATTTTTGGAACAGAGAAATATTTTATTAAAAAGCCTTAAAGCTGACCGAGGTTTGCAAGGAGGGAGGATTAAGTTAAACACAAAGAATGTTTGTAACTTCTGAAAATGAGACCATGGGCTCAGGCGCACAGTTGGGTTCCTGAGGTTGAGCAGGTTCCACACACCAGCAAGAACATCCCAGCTCTCCATGCAATTGTTTTTTGCTTCAAGTACCCCAGACTTAACTTGCAGTTTGTTATTATTTTCCTTTGCGCTACAGTTTCAGTCACACTACAGCCAGCTGTCAGAAAAGTGCATGGGTAGAAGACCATCAGCTAAACTAACTGACAGTAGCTTCTTCAGCCACTGAGCCTTGGTTACACCACCACAGGGAACAGTTGCAAAGCTCTTCTTTCTCCAAAGCTCATGCCCATGGCACAGGCATCACTTACCAGCTCGGGTTAGAGAGAGGAGTATTTATCTTGCATAACACGTGGCAGCAACGGTTTATCTCTGCCCAGAGTCTTATCCTTGACTTCCACCTAACCCTCCTCTTTACGCTCCTCCTTTACTGGGAGCAGCACAGCACTGGGAATGCTGCAACTCCTGCTCTCATACAAGGTGGTCTAGAACAGACCAACCAGCTCTGCCCATGGGGAGGGAGCAGGACACAGGCAGCACTGGCTGCATAGAGGCTCCAGCCAACCTCAGGGGTAAGAGCAGCTGAACCTCAAGAGAGGCAACTAATTCAGGCAGCAACATTGAAGAGATACCATGTGGTTCACACCCTAGAAAGTCAGGGGAAAATGCTTGGTTTCAGAAGACGATTGGTTATGCTAAGCCTTTTACACCTGAGATCAAAGGCTTCATTGGGTAATCTGAAAAGCTATAAAATACTCAGTCAGAACAGTATGGTAATCAAAATAATTTTGTGGCTTTTATTAATCGATCTCTTTAGGACTTTGTTAAACGTGTTCTGCACTCTCTCAGCAGCACACTACCCATGTGCACACACAGCACATCGGAGAGGTTCAGTAGGAAGGATGAACCTCTTGCTTCATGACCAGTAACACCACTGTAAAGTGGTGAGAGGTGCTTTGCAACGCTGTGGAACTTGTATGCGGTCCACTAGTCCACTCCCTCAAAGCCAGTTAAATACTCAAAACGTTTACTATTAGCTCTATATCTCTGCAAGATTTCCCACGTTATAAATACAAATTGACAGAAAACAGAAGAATAAATATCAGTTTGCCTGCGTAACTTGAAAAGCATAAAGAAAAACACTTGCCTGATGTTTCACGGGTTTGGGTGATTCGGGCTGTTCATTGCAAACAAAACAAACGCAGATGTTAGCAAGGAAACACTCTGGCTGCACAGCACATCCCAAGTCATCAGTGTCAGTAGGGTTAGTTTATATACTCACTTCATAGAAACGGTTCAAATTAGTTTTAGGAATTGTTCAAATTAATTTTACAAAGAAGTTACTCGCACGCACAAAATATGACAACCTGTGTTTACGCAAAGGGCTAATTCCAAATAAAACATCATCTGACAGACGGACCTTGAGCAGCGAGGAGAAAAGGGAAGAGTTTAATCAGTCGCTCACTCCTTTCCAGGCAACAAAAAATAGACCCACAACACCGAGTGGCTTTCTATGGCCTCAGTCACTGCAAGGTGGTTTTGTATGCATAAGATGATCGTCCTTCTTCAAAAATCAAAACAATTGTGAAAGAACCCAGAGGACAGCGATATTTCAGTAGTCTGGGGGTTTACTTTTGTACTGTTCTTCAAATATTTGAAGAAACGCAAACCTCCAATGGAGACAAAAGCTTTGTTACTTTCAATAAAGACTGTCCATGTGAGAAGTGAAATCTTAAGAAACTGGAAGACCTTCAAATTTTGCCAGGAAGAAGAGTAAAGGGAACTGCATGTAAGAAAGTAAAAGAAACATTTCTGAAGAAATGTAGAAATTTTCAATTCCATTATTGTTTCTTTGGCTCAGTCTGCAAGTTTAATGATCTCGAGCTTCACATCAGAGATATGGGGAAAAATACTGGGGTGAAACAAACACCCCAAGAAGTTTCCATACCAGGTCAGATGCACATTTCCACACGTCTTCTGTTTTCATCCACGACTTTAAACTACCACCACTGGTTTAGCGCAGAGTAGACAGATTTTTGATGGAGGTCTGTAAAGCAGCTGGCAAATGTTTGGCTTCTCCAGCTAAGTGATGTGAATTTTGCAAAGCTGCACTGTACCTGCTTGAGACACAGCTCAGGCATCTAAAGAAAGGTTCAGTGTTTCAGTGTGGAGCGACCACTCCTCCCTGCAAGCACTGGAAGAGGATCGGTGCACCTGGGAACCTGGGAGGCATTTCATTTACTTAGCTTCAGACAGGATGAGCTGCTTTCTTGGGGTGGTCATATCTGTCCTCACCAAAAAAGAGAGCTGAGCATCATCAGACATATTTAACTTCTCCGTGCTTAAATGAAGGCAGTTAAAGCCCATCTGAGAAATCCTCACTAAAGGAAGCTTCAGCCTGAGCGAACCTACCCATGGTCCTGTACTTCAAAACCAATTATGTTTCTGGTGAAACTAATAAAAAAAAAACAATTAAGTAATTTAGCATTTCAACTACAAAGGCGAATGCAGCCACTGAAAGCAATCCTGAACCTGAAAGTACCACATGTTGTTTCTGTAGCTTAAACTGCCTCTCCCTGCGAAAGTTGGATTGTAGTGAAAATAGAGGGGGGGTTGGGGTGGGGAGAAGGGAAATGAACCACAGTCTAATTTGGCCTGTCTGATCCAAAGGGCAGAATACCAGGATGACTGGAAGTGGGAACAGTCATGGTGGATGGATACAGTTATTCATAGAACTTAATCACTTCACATACTGCCATGATTGAAACATCTGCTGATTTCTTGTGTTTGACCATGAAGAGGGACAGGTATGTCCCGAGTCTAACCAGTACAGTCAAGAGCATCCCTCAGCCTCAGGGAACCTGTTCATGGCAGTCCCAGGGCAGTGAGGGACAACCACTGTTCTGCCTTCCTTTGGAAAGTCATCTATGCAATTTTTAATTATTTATTTTTAATTATTTCTATATTTTGCACTGACTTACCTCCCAATCCAAACCCACAAAGTTTGTAAACTAAAGCAGAATCCAAGAGTCACAATTAAGACTCATTTCTTAGCAATATCAAAGTGATTAACACACGTATTAACAACACTATTGCAATTCTTCTTTTCTTTCATTCCTACTTCACTTAATACCCAGGGGCGTGACGAAAAACTAAGCAGTCTGAAGTCTCCTTTTCCTCCCTATCCTACTTGCTTAATCTGTCCCAAACTCTCTTAGACACATCAGCCTCCACCTCACGCTCACCAGTCACCTGGCCTTATTCCCTTCCTCTCCCTTTATTCTAAATACCTTTTTCTCCACACCTCCTGAGCCTACAGAAGAATAATTTTTGAGCGGAAAGGCAAGAGAGGCTCTCCTGCATGACCAAGGAGCAGGGGACAGTTGACCAGACCAGTAGATACTAGTGTGGGTCAGCTCTGGTCTGAGATGCCTGAGCTAAAGCACAATGTCTTTACAAAGCCGGCCCACACGTGGCATTATTAACAACCAAATAAGACACAATATGTTTTATGTAGGCAAAAATATTCAGATTTACTGGCAAAGCTTTTAAGGTCACCACTTCAACCCCCCAAATTGTTTAGAGCTCAAATGTGCTGGATGCGAAACTAAAGCTTTCAGTTATTTATGGCCGATATCTTCCATCTTCATTCCCTTTCTACACAGCAACTAGGCGTGTACCTGTGTCAGTTCTGACTCTCAGCTGAGCACCCACAAGGATTCAGGCTCTCTTTCATCCCACCTTCAGTCTTTAGAAGAACTTACATTTAGGATTCACCCCCAGGTACTTCTCCCTCCCCTCCATTACTCAGCTCTAGGAAGCCCAGCCTCCATTCCTCAGTTAAGGGACTACCCCAGTCTCACCCAGCTCTGCCAAGTCCCACAGTACTTAAGATTCTCGTCTACATTTTTACCACCACCACCAACCACTCATGGTTCCCAGTACAGAGCCCAAGATGATACCTTTAACACTCCTTGTGACCGAGCAGGAAATGAGAGAGCGGGCACAGATTGACAGAAGCACAGCCTGCATCAGTCTCCAAGCCCGGTGAGTGGCCACAGGAATCGTTAGGATGACAAAGCTCACAAAGGGGTGGTACTTTTAGCGGAGGTACTGGCACAAAGTGCTCATGGAAACACAGCACAACAAAGGCCAAACAGACATGGAGCAGTTTTTAAACAATCAAAAACAGGGCTTTAAGTGGTTAAGCATCAGAACAGGTTTGCAGAGAGGTTGCATAATCTCCATCCCTCAAGATTTTCAAAACTCAGCTTTACAAGGTCTTGAGTAACATAATCCAACTTTGAAGGAAGGCATATTTTGAAAGGAGGCTGGACAAGAGGCTTCCAGAAGTCTCTTTCAACCCGAAGTATTCTAAGCTGTCAATAGCATATTTAGAAGTGCTTGGTACATACCTTGCACAATTCCCTTCTCTGCCTAACTCCCTTCTCCTCCAAAACGCTGCAGGTAATTTTACTCATGTAGCAACTGAAAAAAAAACCTGCTGGTTTTGTTCAAGACTGCACAGCGGTAGACCCAAGAATATTCACAAACCAAAACGTACCCAGAAAACCAGTTCTGATGGATGACGTTCTAAACGGCATTCCCCAGGGCCACTTACGCTCCCCACGCGCAGCACAATGCTGTGACCGTCCATCTCACAGGACAATCCCTCCTGACGCTGGAGTGGATACGCACACAGCCGGCAGCACCCAGACTGCACAACCAGTACTGAGAGAGACTGATTTTGATCTTTTCTGTGCAATGCTGTGCAGCCTGGAGAACAGAATACTCCAGGGGCACATTGTAGCCTTCCAGTATCTGAAGGAGGCCTACAAGAAAGCCAGGGAGGGACTTTTTACGAGGATTTGTAGTGATCGGGTGAGGGGTAAAGGCTTCAAATTGGAAGATGGGAGATTTAGATTAAATATTAGGAAGTTCTTCACTCTGTGGGTGGTGAGACACTGACACAGGTTACCCAGGGAAGCTATGGATGCTCCATCCCTGGACATATTCAAGGTCACACTAGACAGGGCTTTGAACAACCTGGTCTAGTGGGAGGTGTCTGTGTCCAGGGCAGGGGGGCTGGAACTAGGAGATTTTTGAGGTCCCTTCCAACCCAAACCATTCTGTAGGTTTATGATAAACCAGCAACAGTCTGCATAAGTATCAATGCACAGGATCATGTAATTTGCTGCCAATTACAGTAAAGATTCAAGTTGCCCCATAAACTTAATTAGATTTCTCCAGATCCACCTGCAGAGCAACCTTCCCTTCGCTCCTACTTAAATCCTTGCCTTTTTCTTCATAAATTGGTCAAAAGTCACTTCTCTTTTGAGAGTTTTGAATCTTAACATTAAGAAACTCCTGGATGTGTCAAGTGCCTTGCACTAGAAATTACAGAAGACGTTGCTGCTACGTCATGACATAATTTGAAAGCTTTCAACCCCCCCAAGATGCCTGTAGTACTGTTGGAGCATAGTGGGTGTACACAGGTGTGGGTGTACCACGTCGTGGTCACAAAGTCAAGGAGTACTTCGCTGCAAAGAGATCCAAGTGCTCATAGCAATGGATATGCAAACCCATTCCTGTTTTAAAGCAAAGAATTGCTAAAAATGCAGTGCAAATTTTGAAGTCCTGCAGTAAATCTGAGAAAAGGTCTATATAAAGCAGAGTTAATGATAAGTTACCAACCCTTCCCCCAATTTTTTTTACCAGATTTTCTGGTAAAAGAGTATACTCTCGTTTGTAATGTAGTAAAATGGAGTTTTTAATCAGCTGCTGATTTCAAGATTCAGCAAGTCTACAGCAGTTTTTAAGCATGGTGTTTTTCCCACCGACAAGTTAATTTTTGAAAGGACAGAAAATTTGTTCACAAATATCGTACCGAAAACTGCATCTAGTGGGAACTGCCTTCACAAGGAATTGCCCAAGTTAATTAAATTTTTGGGAAAAGGGGAAAATTGCATCAGAAAGCTTTGAAAGCATTTCTGTGCTTGCATAAACCCTTTTGTCTCACCATGAAAGTCACACAGCTAACATTAACTAGAAGTTTTTATGGAACTGCTCATTTCAGCCCCTACTAAAGAGAAAAATAATGGTTGAGAAAATTCTGTGGATTACATTACATCTTATATTTAATAAGAGAGTTGTGGAGTTTTTGATGCAAAGATGGTAGTTTTCAAGAAGAGCAATAAACAAATGAGAAAGCAGCCAGACTTACAGGAATATTATGGTCCTTTCTTCCTTTATGGGAGGATGCAACATGAGCAAGGTACTGAATAACCTTCTTAGTGTTTTCAGTCTTCCCAGCACCAGATTCACCTCTGAAAAACATTTCAGACAATTTCTTCAAAATCCATTTCAACAACTTACCAGTTTTTTTTTTATAGCAAGCTCATTTCATTCCTTTTATGGCTTTGACTATGCAAGAGACCTTCACTAACCACCTAGACCCAAAAGCACTGATGTTGCAGGGAACTATAAGGTATTTGTTTAAAATGCTTCCTTCATCCTAAAGATCTCCTCAGCATTAAAATGTTGACACAACCCGTAGCATTTGTTTGATTAGAAGCTTTTGACTATATGTCCAAATTCCTTTGTTACCTTAAGGAACAGACTCATCCTCTACCTTCATCACAAGGCCAGAGACAGAATTTTCCAGAGTACAGATACAAACATATGCATACATATAAAATTATTTTTCAAATTAATATACACATACTTTTATATTAGCATCATTTTAATACATTATTTGATATATTTTATATATCAGGAGCTGGTTATGAGAATTACCAAAACATTATGGAAACATTCAGTACTTTTAGAAGCCAGCTCCAAAGTACAGTAAAACACATTTTGAACGGAGAGTCTTTGCAGTGCTCATCACAGACCCTCAGTGAGTTTAAAAATGTATTTATGGCCCCAGGGCTACATGAGTTCATTAAGAAATTAATTTATTCATGCAGAGCGGTACAATACACAGATCAATAAAGACAGCAAATGTACAATTCATCTTTAAGACAGAGACAAATTTAAAGCAGAACATGTTTAGACAGAATTTATTGCAAGGTTTACATCGGACAGAACCCAGGCAGGCAATGTGACCGAGTTCACACCACCTCAGTCACAAATTATGTTACTCCAGCTCATTTCTGGGGTCGTTTTTTAAACCTAGGTCTGCTCTTCAGATAAATCCACATATGAAAAGGAACTACCAGGTCTGTTTAAGCCATGATTCAAGAGCAGTAAGCTACTGGAGTGAGATCCCATTTCAAGCGAGCCAGTGACTGCCACAACTCTGACGTACGTGAAGCTAAAAAGGATTTTATTATTAGAGGAATTTGCATGGAAAGAGTGAAAGGGCTTCTGTCATTCAACGCTTGTTCAGAAATTAAGGTTTGGAAGCCAACCACTTTGTCAGAATGACAAGTACACGTTTTGTGTGCTTGACTATTTCTCAGCTAAGATACTTCTAATGGAAATGTTAATGTAGTGGGGAGTACGGAATTTAAGCACATTCTTTTGCAGTCTTCACAAATACCTTCTTCCACCACGCTGCATAGCCCAGTTTTGGAGCTGGTCTGTATTTACTTTAGCATTTTGTACTTTCATATCTGCACTTCTTGATCAGTCAAGTACCTTAGGAGCATCCCTATCCTCACATTGTACTTAACTGCAAAATGAGACAATATAGTGCTTGAGATTTTAACTTATACAGAAGGACATCACCCCAGATTTTCAAGAGAATGGACTCAAAAAAGTAATCTTGTTTCTTCTCACCTTCCAGTCTTCTTAAATCACGGAAACCCCACAGGACAACTGCCCCAGCAGAGGCAACCTCTCTCTAGGAGATGACATTATATGCTCCATCCAGGAGCAAGAAGTAACAGGGTCTGAAGAAGCTCCCTCACAGCAGCTCAAACTCATCACCAAGAGCAGCTCACAAGAGCTGGGCACCAGTTTCGAGAGAAACAGCTCATGTTTGACCTGACAAAACAGCACCTGCCCCTCAGTTTTGCAAGAGACAACTTTTAACTGAAAGCACTGACCAAAATCTGCAGACAAGCTGTGGGGCATCGTCCGCAGCCTCAGACACTCAATTGTCATCTGCAACACCAGAGAGCTAACCAAGGCGCTTGGTTTTATCGACGGCATCTGCTTCTCGGAAGCAACTACATCAACTTGTTTAAAACCATTTTTGTTGCATTTTTCCTCACAAGACAGACACCATTGGAAAGTAATATAGAATATGAGTGGCTAGAAACCACTACGTTCAAGTACTCAAATCTTTCTGAAGAGAGGGCACTTCTCTTGAATCTTGTTGACTATGCTTTGCTCATCACATGGACAAACTTGGAAGGTACTATCTGATGAGCTGTTTAGAAAGAAGATTCCTCTGAGAATTAGCTAATGGATAACTGGGTTTTCTTTTTGCCAAGATACCATCAACGTGCAACATGGAAACCAGGTGTACTTTGGGACAGCTACAAGTGGAACAACATACTTTGACTCTTAATGAAAAATCCCGTTTCTATTCGGCTCAGAGTCACCACACACAAGACAAACGGGAAGACAAATGTGATAAGCAGAAAAAAAGACCTCAGATATCAGTTCTTGCTTCTCAAGTCTTTATTTCCACATTCCCTTTTACTGCAGTGTTCGTATTAACATAATTCATTACTATAAGCAATAACAAAAGTAGTCTTGCCTGCTTCTTGGAGTGTATTAAAATATGCTTAATGCTGAAACTATTCCAGCAGGTAAGAGAAGTAAGAAGAGAAGCACAGCAAAATATCCATGCACGTTTTAAAACAATATCGTTCGTTCTTACTGTGATCAGAGCTTGGGAAGGTGTTATTAGCTCTGTCTTTAAAATCAGATAAGTAGTCTTTTCTGTCAAATTACAGAAACAAAGTTTATTAAAATTTAAAGGAGGAAAATCTACTCTGACACATCCAATGAGGAGAAAATAGTACAATAAATTCAGTCCAGATGTCGGCTTTCTAAAAGGGCAGCACACAGTCAGAGGAGTCTACCGATCAACAGCCTTTTCTGGCGCACACACCAGCAAAGCTTCATGCAATACAGGAAGGTCAAAATCTTGCAATACATTCCTTTTGCTGAAAAGCTTTTAAATCAAATAGTGTTTTGTTGGGTTTTTTTGAAGAGAAAGTCTTTATGCAAGTTCTCATTCAAAAGCCACGCTAATGGATGTTATCATCTTAGTTCTCCTCTCCCTGGAGCTTACAAGTATGCCAAGAATTTCCTGCAGGATACAGCCTTAGAGAGCTCTGCTGCCATATACTAGAAAAGAATTAGAAGATTTAGGATAAAGCCCTTTTCATTTACAGAAATAGTGACATCTGCAGACTTCAGTTGTTTCCCAGGAATGCAGGCACACGGATTATAAAAATAAATCTTCTACCTCTAGCAACCTGCCCAAAAAAGGTAAACTTTCAGAAACACTATGTACAATATTTACGGAATGGAGATGGCATCATGAAGGTAAAGATTAACTTTTTTCAAAACCTTGTTTTAACACAACTCAATTAATATGTTACCATAAATTAAACAACTAAAACCCTTGGCTGAGATCCTGGCCTTGCTTCAGTCAATGACAGCTTTGCAAACGACTTCAGCAGGGTCACCATTTCACTCCCTTTATTTCAGTCTCAATTCCACTACTAGTGGAAACAAACCCTCACAAGACCGAATTGAAACGCTTGGTCAATTCCAGCCACTGGCTGTGTCACACCACGTGTCCCAGGAAGCCAACCATCTTCAGGATAGCCTCCAGTGGAGGTGTAAGATTCTGCCATCAATTAATTTAAGGCTCTCTTCCTTACAAACTATGCTACAGAGACAGGTCAAAGAAAGGCTGACAGTCGCTGGTAAATTTATGCAGTATCTGGAATTAAAGCACTTTTCCCTAGAGCAGCAAAGCTGCTGCTTTGAAGCAGCTTCAAGCATATGTAAAATAGGAAAAGCTCAGCTAGCACAGGCACTTTAGAGTTTTAGGTGGTTTTAAATTCCTTGCGTGTAAAGCTCTAGTGTCATTTTCAATAAAGGAAAGTACTCTCCAGGCAAATGTATCTCAGCTACAATTTGGTTAGCAAAAATTAGTGACTAACTTCTCAAACAGTCACTAATTTCTTTTTTCTTTTTTCTTTTTCCTGCCCTGAGCAACTCGTGTCTAATTCTCACACAGAAGTTGAAGACATTTCCTCTGCTGAGTAGATTGTCATCTAGAAAACAGGCAGAACAAACATAGCGGGAGATGACTTGCAGGTCTTAAAGCAAACCAGCAGGCAACAAGCAGGAATGGAAGCCGGTCTTCTGCTTTCCAGAAGAGTCATATTCTCCTCCTATACAGCCCACTGATCATGGCATTCCATGAACAGGTCAAATGCCAGCCTGGGAGAGCCCTATTCTAAGGGAAAACAGTGGTGAAACAGTTGCTTTTCTTATTGTCAGGCAGGTTTGAAGCATCTACACATCTCCTTGTGATAGTTACAGCACTCAGCATGGCAGGACAAGGCAACACCACCACCTCTTCCTGAACTGACAAAGAGTTTCTGGATTTTAGGGAAGTCAAATTAGTTCAAAGCTTCTTAGGAAGTGCCACTGAAAGGACTGGCACTTTTTGCCACTGCCCAGCTGGCTATTAATTGCACTAGCAGATCAGGGGCCACGCAGGACTTGCCAAGTGTAGTGCCCTGAGCCACATAGGACAGAAGGACACAAAACCACATGTACACAAAGAGCTCTGAAATTCAAAGACAGACTTTTCTTCACCTTGCTACCTGTGCACAAAGTCTGCTGCACACTATCGATATTTGCAGAAGGTAAGCATCTGGAATATGTCAGGATGGTCAGATGCTCTTAGTGTCATCTATCCCATTACAGATCATCTCCATGATTTACATTAATGAAAACCTACCCAAACAAGTCAGTATTTTCCACGCTGGGAGCCTGGATTACTCAAACCATTCCTCTCTGACAGGAGTTTCAGTCTATTTCTGTCATTCCTGATCAACAACAAACACTGGGATGAGATCATGGCACAACAGAAGGGCCTTCTGCAAAGAAGTGGTATCACCACCTTGAACCCTGGGCAAGTTCTCAGCGCCCAATTTCACCAGACACAGGAACCTTGACCTGCCACTCACAGGTCCTGTGGCCTGCAGGGCCTCCTTTCATGCAAAGCAGCCACTTACGTGAGGCTCCAAAACATGAAGTATATACTTAAATTGTTTTTAGGAGAGAGTAACTGCATAAGAGCCCCAACAATGGTCTTTTGTCCTTCTCACAACAACAGTTGCAAAGAACAGAAGAGACACTTATTCTCAGAGACAAATGAGCAGATCTTCTGCCAGTTGCAAATTAACAGATATTTATAGTCAAGACTATGTAGAAGAGTGTCTTAAGCACCTGGCTAATTTTCTGAACTATAAGAGCTATAACAGCTAGTTTGGACTAGCGCAGAAGAGTCATTAATGGGCTCTGCTATTTATAAGGCTGCTTTATTGCTCCTTCATTTCTCTCTAGATGCTTCACATCATCTCAACACCAGTTGTCTGGGGAATGTTACAAGCTGGACTCCAGCCAGAGGTTGTATACAAAAATGTTTGGTATTTGCTGCTGTTGTCCTTTACTAAGCAGCCTCTATTCCCTCTGCACCCCAGCAGTCCTACTGCAGCCAGTTCAGATCGGAGATCCTTGCAGGGCTGCAAGCATCTACTGAATGACTGTTTATCAAGCTCAGCCTCAGTTTTGACAATACCATAAGTTTGTAGTAAAATTCTCCAATTTAGAACATACTAGCTA
>VWZK01018821.1:126064-170325 GCA_013396935.1 Baryphthengus martii | reverse complement strand
GGGGGGGGTGGGGGGGTGTAGGACAGCACATTTTCATGTCAGACTTTGCAGCTAAAGACAACAAAGCCAGGAAAGGTTTGAGCTCTCTCAGCTTCTGTGTATCCCACAACAGAAATGTCTTCATCACTCAGGTCATCAGCCCCCTACAGCCTGGCTGCCTATTTGATTATTGCTGTCCATTCATGTTAAAGAGAAACAACAAAACTTAGCAAACCTGCAGCAGCTGCAGCTTCTCAAATAGTATAAAAAAAAAAGCCTGCAAATCTGTTCATTACAGCCTCATAGCTTGCAAAAAAAAAAAAAAGAAAAAGAATAAAAAAGGGGCACCTGCACATGGCACAGTTTGCACCATTCTCCTGGAGCTGGTTTCTTGGGGACACTGGGTTAGCACAGGCTGATGATGCACTTACAAGCCAGCAAGGACAGGAAGCTGCTGAAACTATCCAGATTTTCCTCTCTTTTCAGCAAGTTAAGGGTTTACAGACAGAAGATCCTAAATATTTTTTTTTTCATTTGCACTCCAATAGAGGGGGAGAGCTTAGATGGTAGCACCTTACATAGAACTTCCCAGAGAAGTGCTGGTTTTGGAGGTAGCTTGTTTGCCTTTTATTGGAAAGCTTGATGAACTAAACCACAAAGCAACAGAGCGCTCCAGAGACCTTACTAACAATTTGTTAGTAGTTAACATCCTAAGATTAAACCGTCTAACTTCAAAGCTGTAAAGAAATTATCACCACTACTGCTTGCTCAGCTCCTCCCACCTCATCATTAACTAGGCAATAATCTGGCTCTCACTGATGTCTGATGAATTGCCCAGTGATTCAGGCACTGAAATGCAAAGAGCACATAAGAAATCACATCACTGCTACCTGAGGAAATCAGAGTTATACCATGGAGTAGAGAGAGTCCTTCTGGACATGTGAAAATTACTTTTGGTTCACTTGGAGAAAAGCCTCTCTGTAAAAAGTCGTTTCATCAAAAACTTTCTCCTACCAGCTCAGTTCCCGGGGCTCAAGTACTAACCGGTTTACAAGAACAGATGCGGTTGGGAAAGCAGGAGGCACAAGAAAACAAATAAAAGAGACCAGAAGAAAGGAAGTCAGTTCATAACTATCCATAACATTATATGTCATTAACTCAGAATAAAGCCCCATTGACCAGTATCCACAGCAATGTGATTTGTCTCTATCCGGTTCCGTAAAAGATGGAGAGTGGAAAGGGAAGAGAACAGAAGGTAACAAAAAAAAGAGGAAGAAGACACTATTTTATGTTCAGAGTCAACTCTTATTTCTACAGCAAGAGCAGGATGTCACCTATGTCATCCAATTTGGATGGGAGCACTGAATGACAAGCCCATCAGCTGGCAGTCTGAGCAACTGCCTCCTGAAAAACCAGCTTCCCTGTTAGGTGAAGGACGAGATGTTCTGCTGAGACAAGCATCCAGTGAATGCAGCAGCATTCCCCTTCCCCCCCCACCCCCGGCATCAAGTTTGACTTTGAGAAAATACTACTAATTTTAGTATTATGTAAAACTCCTCATGGAGTATCAGCAGGTGACGAAGTCGAGACAAGCTCTAAGTAACCCCACCACCTTCAAAACGAGATGTGACATGAGGTGTGCTTGGAGAACCCGCCATCAAGGCTGGCCCACTCCACAAAGTACATTTAAATGCATGTCTGTACCTGCAGGATTTCAATATAATGTAGGTTATTCTCCAGTACACTTCTCTTCAAGAGAAGAAAAAAAAAAAATCAAGATAATTCTCAGCAAAGTGTATTCCTCAGGAAGATCCAGCTGCATGGACCTTCTTGCAGCAGGTATCCTGCCTCCATACTGGCCTGTCATGCAAACAAGGACGGGTCTCCATCAAATGCTGGACCAACCTAGATCATCAGGCCCTGAGGCCAAGCGTGAACAAATCTCCAAGTGACTACATAAAATCCAAAAGAAGACACACTTTGATGTAGCTACAAAAGTGATTTAAGTATCTTAGAAAAATACACAAAACACCCAGTCAGTTTTGCAACGTGCCTGGACACAGCCAGCTACTCACTAGGATAGGGACCGCAGGATTTCAGGGGAAACACACTGCTCTTGCCTAGAGATCTGGACAGGTGAAGACAAATCTGGGCTTCAGGCTGCTTTCTAAGTTGCACACTTTTATGCCTAGGGTACAAAAACACCACATGTACCAGATACAAATCAGGATTCAATTGTCTACTAAGTCCAGAAGGATCTAAAGCTTAAGGTCATCTTGTAGATGAGGTAATAACAAAACTGAAGACAAAAAAGAGTTAAGGTTTTCCAAGGTAAGTATGAACAGATCAGACTTTCAAAGGCAGGCATCTAGAAGACGTGGAGAGACGGTCTTTGAAGAGGAAAAAGTGAAACGAAACCCAGAGGCTTGAAATAGCACCGATCTTACATCTCAGAGTACCCTTGAGAGCAGCACTCCTGGCTGTCAAGAATAAAAAGGGGCTGGATGCAGAACATGTGTAAGGTGTCCTTCGAATATTATTATTTGAGAGCTGATCTGGCTCCTACTCTAAAGGTTATGGAAGGTAAAAATCCAGGAAAATTGATCAACTAGAGTTAGAGAAAGATAAGTGGAGACACTAGCCAGACAGACTTCCATCAGGCAATGGGAGACTTATCTCCAGCACATACACAAAGAAAATTATGGTCAATGCAGTTGGAGACAGGAGAATGACAGGCACATCCCAAGTGTCCACTCACCTAAGTGTGCAAGTCAAGGGATGGTTCCTTTCTCACTCGCTCCTAGTGGAGAAAACCAAGAGGTATTCTGAGGACTTTCAACTCTCCTAAAGATCAGGGTCAATCAGGTGATCCAGGTCCTGAGACAACAAGTTTGGAATAAGAAGATGTCTCAAGTCTTTTATGAGCTGCCAAAGGAGTTTCTGAAACCACCTCTGGTGCGGTCAAGACACACTCCTTCCACCTTATTTATTCCTGCCTTAGACTAAGACCTGTAAAACCAGTAGCATGGAAAGAAAATACACAGTTTACGTCCACCACAGAATCAGCAATGCCATAGAAGTCCTGGACACTAGCGCACTCTTGATCAAAATGTGAGACCTCCATGTGGAAGTCTGATGCACAGAGTTTGTTCCACAAGAGAGTTTGCTGTGGCCTTCTCCCAGTCACAGAGGGAATTTAACATCCCAGTCAGATGTCAAGTACCAAGCTTATGATGCTAACCTGAAAAAAGAACACATCTCTCTCACAGAGTCCATGGGGGAGACCATGGTAGGGGCAGTACCAAAGCAGGCAGCTGTCTTGACACGTTATTTGTTCAGGAGATGCATGCAAGCTAACACAAATGGCTTTAGATGGCACACCTCTCTGAACTGGACAGAGCTGAAGTGTAGCCCAAGACAAACCTATTTTAAGAGAAAAGTGTTTATAATCTAACAGCAGCCTGACAAACCCTCCTGTCCCGCTTTATAGTCAGCATCTAACTGGTGCTGATGGTTAGACAGCGTTAGCAAGATCCCCTGGGCTATGGGGGAAATCTGGTGTTCAACTTGAAGATGACAGGAACACCTTGGATTCTTGCATCTATCACATCACATGTCTTCATATTCTCAAAAGGTAAGACCTAGACTGGATGTTCTTTGGTCCTGTATGTCCAGTCTGGAGATATGATGCCTCACCCTTCGTAACTCTGAGGTTGTGTAAGTACTTCAGCAAGAAACACAAGTGAAACCAGCAAGGCATCCAGAAGAGCCCAGAAACTGTTGCTTAAACTCAGCTTTATTAAGACTCTGTCACACTTCTGTGTAGCTCTTGACACTGGTACAACCAAGACACTCAGTTAAAGGTAGCAAAACTCATCCAGTATCATGGTACTAATAGTTTCAATAATTTGTTTTGTGAAATGATTCAAGGACAGTGTCGAAATCCTTTGGAGATTATTGTTCACTGCTCCCCAGCACCAGCTTCTAAAATTTTACATGGAGTAGTAGATTTGTCACCAACATTTCACATGTCCAACAGATGGGCCATCTCTGAAGGTCTTAATATTAGGACTGCACTCAGAGCAGCCCCCAGCAGCTCCAGACTTCAGTACTGGATAAGGTTGCATTCTCCTGAGTCTGACTGTGAGGATGTGTGTCCACTCCCCATCCCTCACCACCCAGAAGCAAGCGTCTCTGAAAAGGGAGCTACAGCAAGCAGCTTATCAACTGCCTGGCCAACGCGTGGAACCGAGTATTTTGTGCTGAAGTGTGCTGTGCCGGATACAAAACTGGGTTCAATTGTCTATTCAGTAGAGAAGATCAAAAGCTTATGGTAACTTTAAAGGTGAGGTAATAACAAAATTGTAGGCAAGACAGCTTAGAGGCTTTCCAGCTTGCAAATGAAGAGATCAGACACTCACTAAATCCTGTAGTGCTGCCATTCCAACCTCTGTGGTCTCGGCTGACCATGGAAAGGAGTGCAAGGTTCATACATAGGCACAAAACATGAAGCTACTTCAAAAAAAATTCACCTGGGGCAAGCACATACTGTCGAAACATCCACAAACACACAAGAACAAAGCATTTATTTTCGCCCTGGGATCCCATCCCTGCTTTGAGGGCTGTTTTGTACATTGTGCATGAAGTAGTCATCACACAAACACAGAAGCCCTTCTCAGAGCAGGAACCACAGACCTAGACAAGCCTGTGTTAACTGGATCAACTTTCATCTTCGCTACAGAACTGTCTTTGCTTCTGTGTCCTCGGGCCCTACGAATCCAGTATTCGTAGTAACCATAGTTCAAATAAGCGTGGCTTGAATGGATCCACCTTCAGTCTTGTAGAGAGCCTGAGAGTTAAGGCACTTCTGTAGGAAGCAGATGAAGATTTGAATCCCTTCATGTCAAGAAGGAAACTGAACCCAGGTCTCTTTCCAGCAATTAATCTCAGCGTCCAGCTATTTCAGGAAGCAGGCAGCCCCACAAACTACAGCCTCAACGCGGCTGGTATGCACTGGCACACAGCTCAGCCAACTGATCACAGAACCCAGCCAGAGGCACGCAAGCTACCGTACCTTCCCTCTCCCCCTCAGATAATTGCACATGTTAAGTTATACCCCAGAGTGTAAACCGCAAACAGTTTTAGAATGGAGCCAAGGTGGGGTTTCATAACACAGATGAACCATCCTAATCCCAGGCTGCTACCAACAGGGACAGTGTGTCCAGCTATGGAGTCCTCAGCACAAGGAGGACACTGATCTGTTGGAGCAGGGCCAGAGGAGGCCACAAAAATGCTCAGAGGGCTGGAGCAGCTTTGTTGTGAGGAAAGGCTGAGAGAGTTGGGGTTGTTCAGCCTGGAGAAGAGAAGGCTCCAGGAGACCTTCTTGTGGCCTTTCAGTACTTCAAGGGGCCTGTCAGAAAGATGGAGAAGGTCTTTTTGGCAGGGTGTGTTAAAACTATCACCCCTTGTCTGGCTGTAAACTGAGAGAGGGGAGATTTAGACTAGAGAGAAGGAAGAAAGTTTTTACGCTTGAGGATGGTGAGACCTTGGTACCCAGGCTGCCCAGAGAGGTGGTTGATGCCTCATCCCTGGAACCATTCCATGGGAGGTTGAACAGGGCTCTGAGTAATCTGCTGTATGTTGCAGATGTCCCTGCTCAGTGCAGGGGGTTGGACTAGATGACCTTTAAAGGTCCCTTCCTACCCAAAGATAGCTCAGCTCAGTAGAGTTATAACCCTGCAAGCACATCCATATTGTGACTACCCCACCACTGCACCTCCAGATCCCAGAGAAATGTAAGTGGAAGCTGGAAATTTGCTCCTGGGTGGGGTAAATTCAGGTGCACAGACAAAGCAAAACAAAACCTCAATGTCAACTTCTTCAGCATTCTCCCAGCTGAGGCAGATCCAAAGGTAAGTTGTTGCCCAGCAAGGTTTCTACATCAGCTTTTGATTCACGTCCCCCTCGGGCGCTGCACGTTGGGTAGTTCAGACAGATGTGCACTTTATAAAGCTTCTTGGTTTTGATTCAGACCCCAATTGACATTTTTAAACCACATTTCTTAAGTAGCACCTGCCTAGTAAGACTTTCAATAAGATAAATTACAGAATTAAAAGAATATATCCCCATATTAAATACATCCTTTCCCATTAGTCACTGTCCATCAAGATTAAACACGAGGTTTTGACTACTACACGTGTGCCAAAGACCCCTTTTCACAATCCAGAGTTCCAAAAATACCAAGAAAAGTGTTCACTTACGTGCAGAGAATTGATTGGTCCTCACGGTCTGCAAAACAAGAACAAACACAGTTATAGGGGTTTTTGTTTATAGTGTCCTGTAATTTGCAAGACAGTTTCTTTCATTTGAATATTTTCAGCTTAACAATTCTAAAGACACTCTCAAGCAATTTTAGTAATATCCCTTAAACATTCCAGTTCTCACACACACACACCTCAAATAACCAGTTAGACATTCCTAAATGTTCTGCCATTTCATATCAGAGAGATAAAATTTTGGTTAAATTTAATAACAACCCACAGTAATCTTTTTAACCATGTTTTCAGATAAAGCTGACCCTGCGCTTTTTATTCTGGGTGTACCCTTCCCTAGATTAACCAAAGAATTTAAAATCTTAAGTATGAAGTGAGAAGAAAAAGTTTCAAGCACACAATACTATTGACCAGATGTTCAGAAACAGCACTAACATCTCCAGCAAGCAAGGGCTTTACTCTACAGCTTTTTATTTTTCCCTTCCTTCATAAAAGAACCATGCAAGCCAGAAGTGCTTCCATAATTCAGCTTATTCATTAAAGACTTGTCAAAAGGACATCCAGGGCATTCCTGAACAGAGCCGAACTCCGCAATACGGTGTGGCTCAGCACTTTTCTGACACCCACTGCCACGCTTATGACCTTTGAAAAGAACGCCTGAAGGTCAGTTATACCTTGCACGAGGTGTTTCATAATTAAAGGATCTTTCCAGAATATTTCAGCTTCGTACACCCTATATTAAAAACTGTATAATCAAAACATTCAAATATACCTGGAGAAGGTAATTCATTTCAGTGAAAGGTGTTCTCCACCCACCCCGCTTGAGCTGGGGCTTTCAATGAGTTCATCCTTTTCATAAATCTGCACCGCAAAGATCTGGCATTTACACTTCAGCTGTTTGGCACCGGCTCCAACAGACCACAATTGCCTCCTGCAAGCTCAGAAGGTCAGCAGCTTTTCCTCTTCCAATCAGTAATTTGTCACCAAGTGTATTATAAAAAAATGAAATCAACTGGTTTTTGTTCACACGTAAAGCTCAGGACTACACATTAGACTTCTGCCTCTCTCCACATGCATCCCTTTTCCTTGAACAGGACACTCAGATAGGCCACAGAAATTGGGAACATGATGAACATTATTTCTTCTGGAACACAGAGCTCAGCACTAGCAGGATGAACAGCCAGCCTTAGTCACTACAAGGCACCTTCCACACACGAGAAATAGGTGTCAAACAGGCCTGTGTCCCTATATACTGCCTGTTATGACCACTTTCAGTAAGCAGAGTAACGTCAACAACATTTCACCCTGTTTTTCAATGGGTCCAGAAAAAACTACTGTTAAACAGAGCTGCAAATCACCACCGAGCTTCGCAGCCTGTACAACACCATCTGCCCTCCCTGTGCAAAGACCTGAGTTCAGAGCCCAGTTGCAGTAGCACTGATGTACAATTTCAGCTTTAGCTAAGTAGGATTTTTTTTTTTAAATAACAAACAAAATAAAACAAAGCCACACAGCAGTAAGTTGTGTTTCCCTCATCACACTCCCTGATGAACAACCCAGACACAAAACCAGGTCGTGTCCAGCCACATCAGCTCCCCGTACATGCTGCTCCAGAGCCCCACAAATAGGAATTTCAGCACAGACAGGCAGGATTCTGTGATTCTATGATTCTATTACTGCCAGTGTGGGCACAGACAGACGCCTGGACTTCGATCAGCCCGGGCCGCAATGAGCCTGGTGACTGGGGTATGCGGCCAGAATAAAGACAGGCTGCTGCTGAAGGGGCAACCGTGTCCTGTCCTCATCCTCCCACTGTGCCAGCACTCATGACACTGATACAGCACAGCCCAGAGGAGAGCAGGAAAGCTGCCTGGTAAACTGGATTTTGGTCTGATTTGTGTTGAGCTGAATTTGTGCCCTCATTCACCATACAAAAAAACACTGTACTGGTGGAGGGGAGACTTGAGATCCCTTTTCTACACAGCAGCTTCAATTCACCTCAAAGAACTACATTCATATAGACACAATGCATTCAAAAAAAGCAAACCAGCTACAAAAAGATCTGGTCTCAGCACAATATTGTTATTGTAATTAATTTTTGAATATAAAGTCTGAAGGACACGAAGTCAAGTCTTTCAAAGCAGGCAGATGCTACTGTCTTGCCACAGTTGGCTAAAGCAGAGGCTTGTGGACTAGACCGCTGTCAAGTTCTGGGTTACATTTTAACATCAACTATGCCGTGCTTTTACTGAAAAATGCTAAAAAAATGCAAACAGCTGTACTTTGAACCCCTTGTAGTAGTTTGCTCGAAAGTGTCAAGAAATACCAGAAAAAAAACCACATTGGGTTGCACTTCACCAGTAACTCAAGTCAAATCATAGAATGGTTTGGGTTGGAAGGGACCTCAAAAAATCACCTAGTTACAGCCCTCCTACCATGGTCAAGGAAACCTCCCCATAGACCCCCTGTGACTACCTGAGTCCTGCAAACAGAGGTCAGCTCCAAAATCCCACCTACAGGGTAACAAACAGAGCAGACAGATTGTAAGAGAGCAGAAGACAGATTATTAAACGAAGATTATTAGAAGTGGAAAAAAAAATAAAATTCAAAAAAATTGGTGATACTTCTTGACAAGACGGCAGGGCTGGTACTGGCTCATTCCCACCCCCATAGTACGCACTGCGACTCCTGTACAGCCACAGCGAAAAAGTGAAAGGGAATGTCTGTGACTGCAAGAAATAAAACCTGAGAATAGGTAAAAGCAGTGGGATCATGACACAGAAACCTTCAGAAAGCACTGGAAAAAAAAAAAATAATGTTCTGGTTCTGATATACAGCAGTTGGTCTTGCAAGTCCCATGAGAAAGAACTTTGTGGTACCAGCAGCAGACAAACAGTAGAGCCCCAGCAGCAGTCGGATGCACCACACACGTCCCATAAATGCTCAGTCATCACAACGAACCAGAAAATAACGCAACTTGCTGGCCCTGATCCGTTTCCAGAGGAAGCCAACAGCGACTCAGGTACTTCACAGGCAGCTTCACACACCAGCAAACAACCAAAATAACGTGGGACAGTACAAACCATCTTTGTTCTTTTAGAAGAAGCTGCTGAATGAATGAATGCCAAGTTGGCACTGGGATTAGAGTGAAAAGTTAATATTTCCCAGCTTTAATATTTATTGAGGCGTTTTCTAAAGTGACAACTTGATTTTCCCCTTTCTCTCTTCCCAAGAATAACTTCTTTTGGTGATTTTGTCACTGCAGCCAGGCCACTTCGTCCCAAATTACAGTCTCCTCAAAAGTACAGCCCTGCAATTTGTAACTTTTTTAAAATCTGAAGGACAGAGGTAACATTTGCCTTGAAATTGAAAATAGTTTATTCGAAGTCAATAAGCATTTGTCAATGTTTTGTATCATGACGTATTTTAACCTATCAACTCACCACGCAAAGCTAGAGCTGCAGAACATGCAAGACATGTATAAATCATTTTTTTTACCCAGTTAGTCCTAAGGAAATTCCACAAGCCCAGACAGTTGTATGTATTTCGTCACTGCCAGAAGCTCCAGCAAATGCAACAGAAGGTTTTTTATTTCCTACATCCAGCCTGGATTGACACAGAGCTTATGGAGTGAGTTATCTGGTACTCTTGTATGTAAGTCCAAACTCACTCTGCTGTGTCTGTCTGAACTCTGAACCTCACAAACTGTGAAAGAGGAAGCAAGACAAGAGCAAGCTTCAAGTCTTGCCTTCTGATCCTTTACACCAACGGCCAGTTCCAGCAACCAGAACTCAACTAACAACAACAAATCAAAGGTACAGCTTGAAGGCTCAGGACGATGCTTCGTGTGCTGTCAACTGTCAGATGTCCTTTGTCCCGAGAAAAGGACTTGATCCCATCAGACTTGTTCTGGAAGTTTCTGACAAAATGACTAACATGGAAGAGTTTTTTATGGTTTGTTTGATTTGATTTTCCCCTCCCTCAAATAATATAATTTACCTATAATCTGGATTTCAAAGCTGGTCCCCTTCATGAAGACTCAAGGGGCAGTAACCGTTTTCCTGCCTTTGGAAAGAGCTGAGCACTTTTGCCAGATTTGTTATCTGGGGCGGGGAACCAGCACCAAGCTTCTCATCTTTGGACGTATCTCTAAACAATACTTCAAAAAACTGTGTGACTCTGTGACCCAGCTTCAGCCTGAAGGGCAGCAGGCAGCCCACAGCACAGATTCTTATTTTTCAAGACAGAGAACATGCCTAAGGTAAGAACACTCTGCCATCTTTGGCAAGAGTCTTTATAGCGATTTTTTTTATTAAAGCCACAGAGTTTTGAGGTGCTTGATCACGGAAACCTAGAAGTATTTGGAAAACACTTAAGTGCCTACATATATTTTGTGATTAGGAACAGACCAAACTGATCTCTCTCTAGCAAAGCCATCACAAGATAACATTATGGGTTTATAGGAATATATAAAGACTAGACTAATTCAACAGATCCTTTGGGGCCTGTAAGCAAATTACAGCAATAAAAAGCAGAACATGCCAGTGAATAATCCTCATCTCCAACCTTTACAGCAACTGAACCAGGAAGCACAAATAAATTACTCTCACGAACAGCATCAGCAAGTTTGACATCAGTTGTCTCTCACTGCAAGCAAGGAGTGAGAACGCGTGCTGGTCTGGAATGGTTGATCCTCCAGGCAAAGTCACAAGGGGCACGATACATTTTCAACACATAGACAATTTAGTGGTGGGGGGGAAAGCAGCTCTAAGACTACGTAGATAACACAACTTTTTCTATCAGCATAAATATCTTTCAGGTTACTCCCATACAATTCAATACAGTTTCACTATAAGGCTGAGCCAAACCAACCACTTTGCCAGACAGGTACAGTCACTTTTCTGTCATAGCAACACCACCAAGTCCTGTCCTCAGAGCAGATTCTGGTGCTTCTCTCACCACAGGACAAAGAATTCAGCTCAAAGACAGTCAGTAATTCAATTTAACTCCATCAGTTGAATACAAGCATAAAGACAAGCATGTCATCAGAAGGGATGAACTGAGAGGATCAAGCTCTTAACTCAAGCTATAAGACCAACCCTTCAGGTTGAAACTAACCCAAAAGCCCACTGGAATTCACAACTTCACTTCAGAGATACACTGCTTGTATTTAATTATTATTTAATTATAGCCCAAGGTCTCCAGAATATGCTGAAGATCGTAACATTCGAGTTGCACAGAAAAGGGTTACTACAACATTTCTCATTTGAAAAGTTCCAAAGTTATGCAGAATCTATGAATAAAACCAAAATTTGATTCTCTACCTAGGAAATAAGTTTTCTGTAGACTACTATGTCCCTTTGAATGGAAGAATTTGGAGGCACGAAGGCAATACCCAACACTAGCCTCAGGCTGAAGCTCCCCCACTGCTGTACTTCAACTTGAGCTGCCATTATGTCTCTGCTTATCAAAATAGGTATCAAAAAATGTGGCTAATTGTTAGATCGGCTTACACCGAGCTATATATTTAGCGTCTGGAAGTATCACACTCCGAAGCACTTCTCTCACTCCTGCTCTCCTTCCTCCTCCTCTTAGCTCCCAGCCAAAGATGACTCTTGCACCTCAAGGCAAGAATCAGCTGCTGGGTTTGACACCTACAGCTGCAGAGCTGAGACATCGCACTGATGTGAGAGGCAGCAGCCACAGAAGGGAATCCAGTCGCACGGCGCTGAACGGTACAAACGCTTTGAAGAGACCAAGGAGAATTACCAGAATACAGGATCTCAAAGCCCGTTTCCCTGCACTCTCTTAAACCTCCTCGGCTCCCCAGAGGAATGTGCTCTGGTAACAGCAACTGGCAGCTCCTCAAATGAACCTGTCATTTGGCTGCAAAAGAGTTGCTGTGTTGTCTTGCCTGAAAATCCAATAAGAATCGATCCTGATGTTTACCTTATTATGTCTAGATAATGAAATGCATGAAATTTTGACTGCCAGAATACAAAATATCCTACCCCAAATCCCTTCTCTCACCAAACTGTGGAAGGGTTTTCCCCCCCTAACTAACAGACTAGGACTAACAAAGCCCCTGTTAACCCTGGGGAAGGTTCCAAATGTACATGAAACACATTTGTGGGATGATTGGTTCAGGTAGGACTTTCTGAGGGAGTCACAGTTCAAAGCTATTGAGCCTGTCTACAAAATAATGACTATTTTCACAAAGCAGCTTTCCTTAAGAGCATCACTTAGTTCTGCTTTGGTCACACTATAGTCATTCATAAATTGACACAAGATAATCAAACAGAAAAGAAAGAATCAGTCTTCAAGCTCCCTATCGAAACTCAGCGACAGGGGCACTGCAAGCACAGAAGTTCTCACAGAGCAGAGCCTACAAGCAGATGGATGCCTGCCCTCCATAGCTGTCTTTGCTCCAACTGCCCTTTATAGATTGATATTTCAAGGATTGTAGATGCCTAGATCTGCCTTTATCCCTCAGGATTTGAATCAGGATAAATGGAAGCAGCAATTTGGAGCTATCCCAGACAGTGAACTGCTCAACTAGAAAGCCACAAATACACAAATCTATGGGAACAATTTCACAGATTACTGTCTGCTTTCAGATTTTAACATATCTCTAATTACTTTGACAGCAACCACAATTCTTGTCAAACACAGTAACTTTCATGCAAACACTGTCTCGCAATCCCACCACTTTCCTGTAAGCATCTTCCCTGTTACATCCAGCCTTTATTTAGGTAAGAACATGAATTAAGTGTGTTATGATAAAACAGTTAATTTTAGAAAAGCATTGGAAAGGGATGTATTAACCTGCTTTCCAAGCTCAGGCTGAAGAAAAAGCTGTGGGCTACTACACACCTAGCAGGAAACAATGAAGAGGGGAACAGCTCTTATCTGCAGGTACATCAAGGGTTGTCCTTCCCAAAACCCAAGCACAAGACTCTTGTGGATCATTCACTGTGACGTGGACTTCCCTTTTAGCTCTCCAGAGCATGAAACACCTAGGCAGCAATGCTATAACACAGCCCCACTGCTGCAGCAGGCAGAGCCACAGAAGCTGCTGCTTTTGCTGGGGTGGAGAAGACCTCTTTGGTGTTTCTCAGATGGGAGAAACTAGTGTCTCTCTAAACAGAGGTAGTGGTGTAGGGGGAATGGAGGGTTGCTGTTTATTTTTAGACAGGATTTAATACTCAGGTGCCATACACCATCAACCAAGAAAAGTTTGGTTTCCTGGTCGATGGCCTTGTTTGTTGTGGATGTCAGCCTTAGAAGGGCTGTTTGTATTTGCCCTCTAGTGTAGGTGAACAGGCTCAAATATCAGTCTGGTCAAGGACATTTAAAAATTGAATTCCTGACAAGTTTTGTGAAAATGGGTCACTGCCTGGAGGAAAGAAATCTTCCCAGCAGCACAGATTTTGCTGCTGCCAGAGAATTCACAGGACTGGGTCATAAGCGCTACATAACATATAAAGAGCACGCAGGTGTTTGATAATCTGCCATTTTTCAATTCCAAGCTCAGATTTTTTTGATTTTTTTTTTTTTCCTTTAAACCAAGTCCCACGGTGATAAGCATGGAAAGAGATCTGGTTACAGAGACGAAGCATGCCTTTATATTTTGTGTTTGTCTTTAAAATGTTGCCTAGTTACTCCATAAACTATCATCAAATACTTAACACTACGGAGTGACTTGTAACAAACACCTCTAACAAGCCTAATGGGAAGAGTGACAGGCACAAGTTTGTTTGCCGAGTTCCTACCTTACTGCAGACCAAATACACCCTGACACACTTACAATCCACACCAGGTTTCAGCAGTAGGACTGTTTATCCTACGTTTCACCCCTACCTTTAGTTGTGCAATAACCTTCGCTGGGTGCAGCTTAGTCAGTCACTTATCAACGTATGTTCTGCAACTGCACAAGACAACTCGGGCGGTTTACAGGAAAATAGCCTGGATTCTGCCAACAGGAACCCATGGAGCATTCCAGGGAATTTTTCAGAAAGTAGGCAATTTGCTAACACTACAAAGATGACATTTCAAGTTATAACTAGCCAGTACTGCCTTGATCAGTTAAGGAAGCTGAACTCACATGTGCCCAAAGCATCTGACACGATGCATCCACCAGCACTAAGGGAGCTGGACAGTATCAGTCAGGTTACTATTCTCTTTGGGAAGTTTCAGGTGACTAAAAGGATGGAGACATCACAGGTATCTTCCAAGAATGGTGAGTAGGATCATGGCACTATCCTTCTACAAGCTGGAAGGAACCTCTGGAGGTCAGGAATGATCAAGGACACTGGCACTCTTTAGGGGAAATTCATCTCTCAAAGATAAATACTGTTTCAAGGTACATCATCTTCTCACCTTATCATCAGCTTATTCATCTGCTGGTCAGTTTTTACATCCAAGTCTTATTCCTTTGAAACTGTCAAGCAATGAACTTGAAGAAACCCTCATTCTTTGTCCTAAAATGTGAAATGTTGTAACTTATCCTAAAAGTAAGACCAAATTCAGGTACACTCCACTCTTTGTGGATATTCAGTGCTTTTAAGATTTAGAACAAGATTTATTAGTTTTTCTTCATCACTGTTCAGATGTATTTTCCACAAAACACGGAGAGCCCCCAGTGCTGGTTGACTCCAGTTCCAAACTAACTACATCAAAACTCCCCCTCCAGCCCAGTGCCATCCACTTCAAAGACAAACACAACAGTGCTGCTCTAAGTCAATTCCCAGTTCCCAACTTTGTCTACCCGACATTTCCCATACAACATTACACAAGACACAGCTACAATCTGCTACACGTCCTCCACCTAGAACCCAGCCTATCTGAGTAAGCTGTCAGGTTTAAATGCCACAAACAGCTTGTGACAAACCAGCACCTCACTCTTGCCTCTTTCATGTACTTTGATTACTCCAAGATACCTCCAAGCCTTTAGTGAAGGGCTGAGAAACCATCTCTGCACTGCAGGGTGGGCACACTCACGTGGACTCTCTGTAGGTGTTCCTGCTGTTTGGGGAGTTAAAATAACAAAAGCTTTTTTAAAACAAACAAACAAACAAAAAAAAAAAACAGCCCACATTGCCCTTACTCTAAAAGACGTGAGGTTTGAGACAAATCACAACAGCCACACTTCACTTCGGTTTGCTGACTGCGAAGAATGTTAAATTAACAATTATCAACTGAAGCAGAGCAGAGGTCAGTCCAGCCCCAGTCCCAGTTTACCCCGCACCTTGTTGACAGTGAACCGTAGCACTGAATACAAGTCTTTCTTGCATATCTACAGCAGACTTCGTGACCACACTCATTACTTGCTCACTCAGCCTGGACAGCTCAGGCTGCTGCCCAAGCGCTCTGGCAGACACAGCGCAAGCATCGGTCCTGCCACAGCACCATCAAATCCGAGGAGAAGAGGCCAGGCTACAAACTCAGGCTATTTGAGGAGTCATGAGTTAGGTATTTGCAACATTAGCTTGAAATTATCCAAATTCCTAAGGCAAAAATTGTGACATTTGTTTTCAGAGTTGCTGGCCAGGGCTGAATCAGCATAAGAAGAGAAAACAAACAGCTGTTAGCTGCGTCCTGCCCACTTAATGAAGCTGTGGGTAGCTTCTCCATTACAGACCAGATAGAATTAGTATCTTTTTTTTTTTTTTAGCCCTCATTAAGGTTGAAGAAGCTCAAACATGGTTTGTTTTCACTGGCAGTCTCTCGCTGCTTTTATTAACTATCATTAAGAGGAGTTTTAGTAAGTCGGACTTAGAAATGAAACCAGAGTTGTCGCAGTTGTAAGCAGAAGTTAATTGGTAACACATTCTCTCCAATAAATCCATTCAAACAGATACCAATTTATAACAAGACCTGTAGACACCCCTCATGTATTATGGAAGACCAAACTTATTTAGCCTTTTGAAACAGGTTACTGCTGGAGTTGAAGAGATGAGCAGAGGGCACAAGTCAGTGTGGAGAAGGACCCGAGGAAGCCGCACTGTCCCGAGGACGGATCCACATCACGAGCGAAAGCCGAGACGTACAAACAGCCGACACACGAACAGGGAAACAACTTCAACAGCGAGAGCACTCCCAAGGCACCACATGGCTGAACCAGTAGGGCAGCTACAGCAGCTTCTGTCACTGATTTACTGTCAAAGCCAAAGACTGGTTCTCACACAAGTGTCTTGCGCAGCTTTGCCAAAGGGCAGTAACTACCCAGAGTGCAGCAACTTCTTAAACTTCTCCAGCCAGAGCTGCAAGGACTTGCTTGCTTATTCTTATTGCTCTTCAGATGACACAGATGAGCTGTTCTCAGCCTTCCTGATCTGTGGCTCCCAAAGAGCTTTCCCAGTAAAAGTGAGCGGCTCCTAAATCTTCTAGGCAGGCTGTCCCCTATGCCTACTTTTCAGTTTTTATTTGCATGTTGCTTAGAAGTAACCTAAGGTTAGTAGTAGCTGGCAAGCCCCAGGCTGGGAAAGGCTTAGTTGGCCTGCAGAGCTCTCAGCATGGCAGTGGTTTCTATTCTCCATCAACCCTGCTCCAGTTGTTCTGTTTCCCATGTAGCACTCGAATTCTGCCTTGACAAGGATCACATTGTCAACCGAAAGGATGACTCGAGGAGGTCCTTTAACTGCAATATCTGCCATTTAAGCTCATTTAATTTATGCTCTTCTCCTTCCCAAACAAATAAGCACAAGCCACTTAAAACCGGCTGTGAACCAACTCTCACTGCAGTGGGTTCTTCCTAAGCTGTTCCACTGTGCCTGAACTGCTCGAGTTTGGAAAAATAACAAGTATGGTAACAACAGTCTGTAGCCAGGCTTTCCAACTTCAGCACAACATGTCAGTGGTTTGGCTTTTTGTTCGAAGTCACACATATGACAGGACACCGGCCATCTAGCACATCATCCACCATCAGTAAGGTCAGCCACACCACACAGACCAGTGACTTGATGGACGCTTTCTAAGACCCGTAACAAGCCTTTCAATGAGTATGTTTCTCTGAAAACATTTTAAGTCCCAGGTATGCTGTATAGGCTTCTTATACCGCTGTTCTTCAGCAGTGGAGTCTTTAGTTTTTCCCATCACTGAACATCATAAGAAGTTCTAAAACACTAAAAACACTTTCCTGAGCGAAAGCGTAAAAGCCAGTCATATAATCCCATAAGACATTTCAGGAGACAAAAGCTCTGGAGCTTCTACCATCTCACAGGTCAAACTGTTGAAGCTACCCCATGAGTGTAGAGCACAACTGACTTCATACACTGCAGTGTGCGAGATAAACGCTTCTCTGCTACTAAGACTGGGAGTGGGACTGGATCTCCCAGTTAAGTGAGACACTTTAAACACCAAAACCCTTTCCCCAAAGGACCAAAGTTAATGCTACTTTCTTATATTTTAAACATAGACTTCCTTTAGGTTTGTTTCTGAATAGCTTTTGAAGAAGTTCAACAATCCAGAGGACAAACACCACACTTTCCCAACCCTCTTGTGTCTACATCACCACTAAGTTTCTACACAATAATTAGAAATTGCACAATATAAATCCATCTGTCAGCTTTTAAAGAAGAATTTACCAGTATATTGAGATCTCCTTTCCTTTGGAGGAGAAAGACAATGATTTTCGTTTCTTTAAGGTCAAAAGAACTTTTTCTCGCCTGTATACACACTAGCATTTTCTCCTCCCCTTTACCACTTCTCTAAATATGAGCATCATCTATTCCTTACACTCTTCACAGGGGGCAAATCCTTATAATCCTCTTCTCCCTCCTCTTTGAGCAGGGACCTGACACAAACATTTGTTCTGGAGGTACAAAACACTAGTATTCATCTGATAGTTACACTGTATCTGCTGATAATTAACATAATTCTTCCCTACCAGAAATGATCACAAACAATCACTGTCTACAAAATGGCTTTGATCAGAGTTTTTTTCTACAGAGCTTAATACAGTTTCCATCTAAAATTCTCGTGTGTATTCTCCTAAGAGGGAGGTAACATCTCCCCATGGAAAGCAGAAGGGGAACAGAAGAAGCATCTCCCCACCATCTACAACTCTTTTCCACCCATTTTCAGCACCTAATACCCATTTCTTCTAGTCCCGGTCTTCAGGAAGAAAGGGATGTAAAAAAACCAAGGTTACAAAAAAAGATAACCATCGTAGGAATATTTGACCCAATAACTACTGTGAGTTCATTCCTGAACCGAGGACAATGTTTGCCTGTGGTTTTGCAGAGAAAAAAACTTAACCTCATCTTTCAATAAAAATCTATTTCTTTTGAGATGCTGAATGCCACCATGAACAACTACTGCTTTAAAAAGACACATAATGATGTTTTACCAGTTGCCTCTTCTAGGCCAGTTTAACATTTCAGTGTAGTAAGAAATAATACTTAGGAAAAGCACCCCAATAAAGACAGTTTATTATGACTTTGTGGAGTTTAATTAAACATCTGTGCTGCAGCTTTCAGTAGTCTCACCAGCCCCTTAAAAGCCAGTTGGAGCAGAATCCTGCACCCCTATCACTGCCGTGCTCTGCACAGCAAGGCACACAGAATCATGGAATGGACCTCAAAGATCATCTAGTTCCAATCCCCCTATGGCAGGGGGATTGGCAGGGACACCTCCTACCTCTCCGGGTTGCACAAGGCCACACCCAACCTGGTCTTGAACACGTCCAGTGATGGAACATCCACAACTTCCCTGGGCAACCTTTCCCAGTGACTCACCACCCTCAGAGTGAAGAACTTCTAATTTCTAATCTAACCTCTTCCAGTCTGAAGTCATTAAACAACAACCCATCACACTCTGCAACCCTGATCCATGACTTCAGACCTCAAGTTCACGTATTCCTCAAACAGCTTTTTGGACAAGCATAGGCTTTCAGCACCCACTATATCCACAGACTATCACAGTTTAGTTATGCTGTTCAAAAAAAAACAAAACAAACCACCACCAAACAAAAAACCCCACACTTCATTGTTTTGAACATGTCATCCGTGAATTTTAAGTAATGACCCTTTGTTCTTGCATAGGAAGAAACAGGGCGGAGGAGGATCACTATTGCCTCTTCCTGTGCCTCTTCAGACTTCGACTTCTCCTATATCTGACCTAAATTATTATTTTCATGCTGAATGCAGTTTTGCCAAACTCCATTGTTTTTTTTTTTTAATGTCTTCCTGTCATATTTCCTCTTTGTCCAAAGCCGAGCAGGCCAGAGGTGCAGAGAGTGTGGATTATGAGTCTATAACAAAAGCATTTATTGATTCATTGCTTTTTGCACTTACTCCTCACATTCTCTATGGGATTTATAACCTTGTTAACACTACATTTAGATTTCCACAGACCTGTTTAATTCCCTATGGCTCCAGCACTACCAAAGTTTATTCTCCCGATACAGTGCCACTGGAGAGTGGTACACATGGAGTCTCACGCTGTATTTTAACCTCCTTGTCAGACTGGAGATAGTTCTTCACATCAGGTTCTCACTTCTGCTACCCTCACAGGCCCTTCTCTCATCCAGGCAAGATGTTTATAAACAAGAGGTGTGAACATGATGAGTGCAGGTTTCACAGCTTTTCAGCAGTAACTACCAAACCACAAAGAGCAGAAAACAATGGACAAGGCTGGTCAATCTCTAACCATTTTTTACATATGTAAAGACCTTTCCTCATACTGCAGTTACTTAATAGTCTCTAGTTAGGATCACTATCAACTTACTTCTGGAAGCCACACATGCCATACCCAAGAGCCTTCCCTTGTCCGTACATACTCGTTCACAGACCAGTAAAGCAAGCAAGGTTTCCTCAAAGGAGCATTCCCAGCTCAAAATTTCCCCAAGTAACTTCACAGCAGACACACAAAGAGGCAGCCACATTTTTTTTCCCCTGCTTTTTCTTCTGGGTTTTCGTTCTACACATCGCTTGTGAGGCATGACCTCTTCAGAACACCCAGAGACTTTAAATATGTGTATAATCATACGCATGTCCTCGCAAAGGCTAATTTTATACTTCAGAATAGATTCTAGCAATGTGTTTGACACCGAGCATGAGGATAATGGTCTTCGGATTCCCAGATCTGAACGGGAACCTCAAAGAGCTGGCACCCAGTAGCTAGCACCAGAGTGCTTTGGTACCAGATGTCCTGTGCCAAGCATTCCCATGCAGCACAGTTGGTCAGTCAGCTATTTCATCCCTGAGATTAAGAATTTTGTTCTTGCAGTTTCCTGCTATCGTTTTTCTATTTACCAACCCTTCAGGCTGAGAGCAAGTCCCTCATGTTTTCGTCTAAGGAACACTCCCAGCCTGAGAACTTCCCCAAGAAACTTCATAGCAGACACAGATAAAGTAGTAGTCACATTTCCTCCGGCTTTTTCTTCTGGGTTTTCCTTCTACCATCATGTGATGACTTTACCTTTACCACTAATCTGAAAAAGCCATATGAACAGTAACACCCCAGAGTATTCAGAAAGCAACAAGCTTTTCTTCCTCTTGGTTTAAGGAAGAGCACACTCGAGGTGCACACCAGCTTGAAACTCTGCATCACCGAGGAAGGCACACGCAGTCTGTCAGGAGGAAGCAGCCAAGTATCTGAAAGCATCAAGCAGGGAGAAGCAAAAGGAAGCGAGATATGTGCTGATACAAATTGGCAAGCCGTGGCAATGTGAGCCGTGGGTTACTGATGATAAAGAGCAGAACATCACCAGCCTCTCACTGCTTGCTAAGCGATGAAAATTGCTCCTACTTCTTTTTGCTTCCTTTACCAGAGCATAACAGAGAAATTTAAGTAAAGAGGAAGGGGGAGGAAAAAGCTACCACAGTTGCAGTAGCAGTTCTAGCAGAGCTGAGCTCAGAGTTCAACGCCCTGGAGGAACGCGGTCCCCATGGACAAAAAACAGCTATTGTGCAAAACACTTCGCAGGGCTCTTACAGTGCAACGTGCTCTCAGGATGAGAGTACATTGAAATTCCTGTTGCACAAGCAATAACATCTCGATGTATGTCATCTGAAGGCGAAAGCCAAGCAGAAGCAAATTATCCATTTCACAACTACCTAGAAATAAATTGAGTTTAAATTAAAGCTTCAGAGCAGAAGCAGGTGCTGGCTGAGTAATAGGCACAAAATGATTCATCTCATGAATGATTTCCTAAGTTGGATGCACTGAGCCTCGAATTCCTGTCTGTAGGCTGCAGAATCCACGAGGAGGCCAGCTTGCATAGCAAGCTTTAACATTTACACCATCATCAGACGGTCGAATATCAACTGCAAAGACCACGGAATGGGCTAATCTGCTGCAACGCTTCAGAAGCGGGAAGAAAACAGCCAAAGTATCAAAGAAACAACAAATTCTTTATGTAAAAATTGTCGCTCTTGTCTCATTTTTAAATATAAGAAAGTTACTTCTTGACTTCAAGCAAAAACATTTAAGTCAACCACTTTGACATTTCTAAGCAACTGAGCCTTAAGAAAAAAAGTTGTTTACTCTGAAGATCATCATGCTTAATTTTAACCTTGAGGTTGAACAGCAACCAAGAGCAGGGATCCAAACACATTTTGACACAGAGAAAGACAGAAGTTAGAAACTGTTGTCACAAACACTAAAGTACTAAAACTTTTCCAACAGCAACAAAAGAGACAAAGACATGACAGGAAACTAAGTTCAGTTGAGTTTGTTCAATAAATAATTGCTACTGATTGAATAAACTTATTAGCCCATTAAGGCACAAGAATTTAAATCATGAAAATAACTTCAGTCGCTGAAGGATCCAGATTAAACAGCATGAGACAGAATGGAAGAGGCAAGGGGAAGAAGATGAAATATGCACAGTAGGTTCAGCTGACAGCAGCATTTCTCATTTTACTTCAGATTTGAAAAAATAAGGAGGCAGGAGACTCTCAGCATGATGGATTTCAGTTTTTTCTACTTCTTTTCTTGCTTCAAGAATCTCTTTCCATCCACTCAGCCATTAAGATCAGTCTATATCCCAGCTGGTATACAAACCAATCCTGACATTAATGTCATTGTCACCACGCCAGATTGACTGGACAAAGTGAAAGCACAGAAGTCACAGTGTAACCATGAAGAGTCCTTATAAATCCTTCTTATTACATCCACCAAGCAGCCAGTTCTGCTTAGATTACCATTCTGTAATTTATAACGAGCTATCAAAAGATTCCCCAAAGCTTTTTAAAATAAGATGTGATTAAAATATCAAGAATATTAATTGCACGTGTACCAGGTTCTAGACACTCATCACGTAACAGAGAGCACTAGTCATCACTCCCAGGCTTTTTAGTATCAGCAATTTTTTTCTCCTCCATTCGAATATTTAATAGACCTTTAAAGAAAAGAGTTGTCATAGTTTAGTTTCAATTCTTTCTTCCCTATCTTTGGAGGGTGTGGGGGGCAGGATTCATCCCCAAGGGGAAGACTGAAAATCAAGATTAACTAAAAATCTAGATCGATAGGATGTTTTTAAAAGAGAAGTACTGCATCTGTAGGCAGCACCGGCTTCTCCAACACCACGGGTTCACTTCACGTATTACGCCGTTTCCGATAAACCTTCTCTGCAACAGGATTAAAGACAGTCCTAAAATATCAGTGCTAATTTGGTGCTCATCAAGATGTCCTCAGGGAAACAGGATAAAAAGGAGAGACTAAGCATAATTATACCAGAGTAATATTAGTAGGCACGCTGGTCTTTGGCAACAAAAAGCCAACAAATTCTCCTTAATATTTCTTCCAAAGCACTTTTAAGACTCAATGAAGAGAGGCATAATAGAACAATTCCACATTTCCTCTAAAAACACAGTGGGAGAATCAGAAAGGAGGAGGAAGAGGAGAAAGTCAGGAATGGGGGGGGAGGAGGAGGAAGGGAAGTCCATATTAGTGCTGCTTTCACACAATCAAGTCTCCCTTGCCAGTAGAATAAAGATGGTCAAAGATGAACTATTAGATTTACACAATTAGTTTTCTTAAAGAAAATCCTAATCCCTGTCAAAACATTTTCTTCCTGCCTTAAACTTTTACCAGCACAGAACAACATCAGCAAGTCTTGCAAATTGTATTACCAAACAGAATTAAGGTCAGTGTTGTCACAGGGATTAGGATACCAACTCCTTATGACCATGTCGACTGTCCAGCCGCCGTGAAAAGCTGAGCCTAGCCTTCTGGTGTGAAGCACGCCAAGCCCGTGCATTTCTGCATTTGATTTCTGTCTGGGACTAAACAATTTCCATATGCCTGGAAGCCCCTGGGTTACACGTACTTACTGCTTCAACAGAACAGTAGGAAAATGAAGAGAAAGCACAGGAGAAATCCACTAAACCACCCGTGAAGTAACACTTGCCCTACTACCACACTGCTTTGAAAAATAATTACTAGGGAAAGAGGGGAAATCCAGTATGTAAAGCTGAATTGCACATTATTATCTTCTAAGGTCAAGGCACTAGGTAATGAGTCTTTTCCTGAAGAGAAATCCTGACCGTGTAACCAAAACGCACCCAGAGCCTTGCTTGCTTTTAGTAAGACTGTGTTCACACTTCATCTTTCCTACAAGTCTTGCAGAAAGGCAACACCTTGAGCTCCAGCAATCACTGAGGTTTTTGCTTTTCCTTGCACAACTTGCCTCAAATCCCCAGTGCAATCACGGCTGCTCCATGGCTGAACTGCGCGTCTGCAACACTCTGCCATCAAAAACAGTTCTGCACCTCCCGCGTTCCTGTGGCGGCTCACACCAATCCAACCCATCTCTCTGGAGAACTCCATTCCCTCTCCAAAACAGTAAACAGGGCTTCTTGAACACAGTCTGTTTTACAGCTCTCCTCCCCTGCCCACCCTGGCCCTTTGATCTCCGTGTTTAACAAGCCCTGAAACAGATTTCCAGTCCATTCTCCTCCATGAAATTCTTCATGGGGACAGGAGTGAGGACAGTTTGATGACCAGCTGTTAGCAATGCTTCCAGAGAACCTTTTCCTAACACAGCAGGCCGTGTGCAGGGCAGTGCCCATTTGTAGCAGCAGATCAATAGGAGGGAGCATTTCCAGCAACATTTAACACAAGGAAAAACTATTGAGGTGTGGGTGCATCAGCTTCTTCTGCCAAACAAAAATCTTTCTCCTTTCGTAATCGAAACCAGAAATCTATTTTGCTGTTTAAGCACAAATATTATTTTAAACATAAACTTCAGATTAGCAGAAGCTTGATCTCTAATTATCCATGCTCTGAATCAAAGGCATGAAAGCATTAAGCTACTGAGTAGCAGGTTACTCCCTGAACCCAATTACCGGCACAGGAAAATTGTGTTTTAAGAAATCGTGTTGTTCGGAGTCACAGCTCAGGTCCAGGTATCCTGTTAATCCGTGTAAGCACATCTCACAAACACCTAGAAAATTAGTAGTTTATGATTAACTAGCTACAAGAAAAGTAAATGTGAATTATACCGAACAAACTACCACTGAACAGGCCCGAGAAATCCAGCCAACCACTGACATTGACCGAAATTCATGTTTAAGGTATTTCTATAAGGGTATGGTCATATTTTCCAGAGGAATTGCATTCCTGGGGCTTCAATTTCAGTTTTTAATGGTAATAATTAAACCTGAGATGTCAAATACGAGAAAACTAGAAGAAAGCTATGAATATGCTGTAACAGCAAACCCATAATTTGCAGTAGTACTGATAACAGGGATAACAGTAGGTATAACTGATCTCTTCCAGTGCTCCACTCTCTACCATCCTGTCTCCACCTCCCAAAGCAACATGTGCACGAACATGAACTGTCGAAGAACAGCTTTATAACTATAACTACGTATTAGCACCTTATCAGCAAAAGCATCTTGGTCAAGGATTATGCTGTGAATAAATGCTAACATACTGCTAATGACTAAATAACTGACAGTAAAGCAGTTAGTTCTTGGATAAAGATCTATTTCTAATACCTAAAAGTTTGATATACATTTTCTTTTTCATTAGTTTTTTCCATTAGACTGAAAGTCTAGCAAGACAAAGGCATCACTAGAGGCTGAAGGACACTCCGGGCATTACGGCAAACCCTTGGCTGGCTGGGAAAACCCCTCCCCACCAAGTTCTAGGCACACTCAACAGCTGAACTTGTGTGGCCACTGAGAACCAGAAAAGTGAGTATTGTAACAAACTTCCACTGTTAAGACAAGTAGTATTTGATGTCCTAAAGACTAGAAAACTTCAGTTGTTGTAATTGCAAGTTTTGTTTACATGAAGACTTAAATTCAAGCCCCTGAAGGACCTCTGCCTCTCTGTACCAGGTCCCATCAGTGCTGGCAGACCAGCACCAAGCAGCATTAGTGCCAGATGTCTCCTCCACCTCAGACATAACTTTAGACATAGTCATTGGTCACCCTGTAGTGACTGATCAAGACCTTTGCAAAGCCAAGGTGACCATATAGAGTCACCAACACTGACAGTAGCAAGTTTCATACCCCAGGCAAGCCTATCTCCAGAAGTCTGTACACGACCCCACCCCTAAAGGAAGCAGCGCCTGTAGCAGTTTCACGAGTCCGTTTTAAATTCATGAGCGGCACCGTTTTTCCCTTCCTCTGATCCAGCCCAACCCAGGCAAGAACAGTTTGTTCAGCAAAATATTTGCCAAGCACAAAAGTGCTAATGCCTGTTCTAGAGTTTTCTCTTCTCCTTGGCAATGCCATTGTGAAGGCAAATCATCACTGGGACGTTCACTGGCTGTCTGCAATCGCTTGCTAAAATAAACAGAGGGTAGCTCCAAACAGGTGCAGGTCACTAGAAACACAGATTTAGTTAACCTCAAAGTCATTCCTTAATAAATTGATCCTCTTGCACAGTTTTCATCTATTCTTATTCTAATCCATAGCTTCATTCTTTCAAATAAAAAGAATTCAGATTGTCAAAATTAAAAAGAAAAGAAGCAGAGAAAGACACCAAGATCTGATATAAAAGATAAACCTTCATCTATCGGTATGGAAAGAAAAAAAAAAATCAAACTGTATCCAAAAATATACCATCATGTGAACGTTTTTTTCAATTCATCTTCCAAAAATAGTCCAATTTGCACATGTAGCACGATCCCCAGAGATATAAATCAGTCCTGGCATGGTAAGTGAACAAATATGTAGAGCACCTGAAGTGTAAGAACTATTGACATTGACTTACTTTATTAGAGGACATGTGAAAAGTTCTTGAGACAATTTCAAAGGATATTTTGCTTTTTAAGAGTGGGAAGTCCTTATCTACAAACCACTTCAGACTGCTAGAAATAAACTCCTTAAAATAACCTTGAAGTTTATTCTGTTCTTCCACATACACTTGTTATTAGGGGCCTCCAATCTGAGCTGCTAGAGGCTGTTATGGTCAGGAGGCATGGGGTCGTTTGGTATTTTTCCTTAAAACATGTGAAAACAGAGCCCCAAAATATCTAATGAGAAGCCACCCTTCCACTGCTTGTCCCTGCACCACCCTGCTCAGTGGAGATGACAGTTTCCTCTGGGGTGAAAGAGCACTCGGTAATCCAGCAACCTGTGGTTTATTATTGAGCAGCCCTAAAGACAAAGGCACAACCGAAGAAATAAAGACTTACAGTGTTTTAAAGACAGGAAATGTCATTTTGAAAAAGATTTACATTTAAATGGTTAGTGAACCTGGTAGCAGAAAGAGCATTTTCCTAGGTTGCGTGAAGTAGGTCAGACAGCTTTTAACCTACTTCCAGCACATCTCCACCAGGTCTGCAGCAGCGAACACCGTGCGATTTTCAAATAGGCTGCATCGTTACAGACACTTTTCTAGATACAACCCACATCAGTGCAACCATCCAATATGAACTGATGTTGGACAGTATGAGCTCCGTTTCCAACGTGCTAAGTCTGAAGGGCAATTTTACAGCTCAACATCATGCATTTGTTTATATAATATCAGATTTCACAGTTGTCAGAGTTGCCCAGCACAGCCTTAAAACCAAAATTCAAAACTTGTGCCCACCAGAAACTTACTCTCTATACTCCTACAGACATGAGCTATACCAGTTCGGAGAAGAAATAAATAAATTTTTCATGGTGAAGCACCTCCCTGACCTCTTTTGGAACTCAGACACAGTATTGTTTCATTGTCACTTCAGATTATTTGTCAGCGGTCAAAATGCCAACATTTTGATAGAATCAGACGGACAAGCCATCAGCATACTTAAGCTTTCCCTTTTCAATCACACTTTTCCACTCTCTCTTCATTCAAAGCCAGCTCAACACCATTTTCTGATGTAAATCTTACTTTTTTTTTTTTTTTTTTAAGAACTACTTTTCCTACCTGTTTCCACACTTCCATCTGGCACAGCACCCTTCCCATCAGTGTTGGTTTGCTTCTGTGCCCCAGCAAGTCAAAAATGTGCCAACAGGTCAACCTCCAAGTTATTTCTATCCTGAGAGTTTAGGGTTCTACATAAGAAAGCTGCCTCACACACACACACCCCCCTCCCCACATCCTAGAAAAGATCCTGATCGTGTCAGAAATTACTATATAGCTGGGCAACGGAGCTCCTGAGGTTTAGGTGTATTACAAAGAGTTGTAAGTAAAGCTGAGCTCATTCTTACCTTGCAGCATGCATCTATACGCAGATTCAGATATCGCGTAAATGTGGGGTGGCATTTCATGGCGCTTCTTCCCTCTGTACATCTCAATAATGTTTTCTGAGTAAATCGGGAGGTTCTTGTAAGGATTTATGACTACGCAGAACAGCCCTGAATAGGTCTTAAAAACAAAAAAAAAATGTTTCTGTTAGCAAACAGTACTGAAATAGAGCCATAAAGAGCAGATTTTTATTTTTTTTTTTACAGGTTTTATAATATTTATCTTTGAACAAAAATAAGGTGCTTTTTGTTGAGCTACTCCAAATACATGGTAGATTCAAATTATTGGCTTCTAGTTCACTTCAAAGGCTCTTTAATTACCTGGATGAAAAGTAGTTTAAAGATAATAAATGTGAGTAAATATGAAGTGGAGCATCTGATCCCTTTACCACAGGTATTTAAATCTCCCTTCCACTTGGCAAGTTACAGGATTTACGGACATCTTCTAATGTTATAAAAAGTATTTTCAAAGTTATATTCTCCCTTCTGAAGGAACCGATAATCTCAATTAGTCTAGTAAACAATTGGTAAAAAGAAAAAGTCTATTTCCAAACACTCTTTCTGCTATTTTACTGTTTTTTCACATTTGCATGTCTTTCCTGCTCATCAACCTCCCTCAAACCCAAACCAGTCTCTGCAGAGAGGTCATTCCCTTCACCATCCCACACCAATTGATGGATAACTGGGCAGCTGGTGCTGTCGACCACGTTCCATACTGACATACCATGTTCCATATCATGACATCATTCCATTGATTCTTATTGAGGCATTTCTGTTTAGCCAAAAAATGCCAAGTTTTACAAAACTGAGCACACATTGCAAACTATACAGACAGGTCCACATTTCCCTGTGAGTGAAAGAGCGAAGACTGCTTCAGAACAGTTCAACCTCTGCTCCATAGTAGTTACTTATAAGGAAGTTATAAATATATAGGAATGAAAATCACAGTCAGACACTTATACTTTGTTATCTGGAAGGGAGTCCAGAGGAGGTCACAAAGACAGTGCAAGGTGTGGAACCCCTTTGCTGTGAGGCCAGGCTGAGAGAGTTGGTGTTGTTCAGCCTGGAGAAGAGAAGGCTCCAGGGAGACCCTCTCGTGGCCTTGCAGCACTTCAAGGGGCCTGTCAGAAAGATAGGGACAGGCTTTTTAGCAGTGCCGGTTGCAACAGGACAGGGGCTCATGAGTTTAAACTAAAAGAGGGAGATTTAGACCAGAGAGAAAGAAGAAATGTTTCACACTGAGGGTGGTGAGACCCTGGCCCAGGTTGCCCAGAGAAGTGGTTGATGTCCCACTCCTGGAACCATGCCAGGTGAGGTTGGAAAGGACTTTGAGCAACCTGCTCTAGTTGCAGGTGTCCCTGCTCCCTACAGGGGGGCTGGACTAGATGGCCTTCAAAAGTCTCTTCCAACTCAAACCATTCTGTGATTCTACGAAATCCTGGTTTATTTGGGGAGGGCNGGAGACCTTCCTGTGGCCTGTCAGTACTTCAAGGGGCCCGTCAGATCGACTTTTTACAAGAGCACGTAGTGACAGGACAAGTGATGGCTTTGAATTGGAAGAGGAGATTTACATTAGATATAAGGACGAAATTCTTCACTGTGAGGGTGGTAGGACACTGGAACAAGTTGCCCAGAGAGGTTGTGGATACTCCAACCCTGTAAGTGTTCAAGGTTGGATGGAGCTCCAAGCAACCTGGTCTAGTGGGGGTTGTCCCTGCCCATGGCAGAGCGGTTGGAACTAGGTATCTTTAAGGTCCCTTTCAACCCAAACCATTCTGTGACAGACAAGTACAGTCTGGCTCCATGGGCCTTACTAGGGATCAAAGGTTAAGTTCAGAGTCAGGCAGTTCTGCACCATGCAAAACAGAGCTAACACAGGGGGTTCCTGGAACCAAGTCACCTGGATGGCTCTTGCCTTTTCAGAATCAACCTAAATTGATGGGTTTTAAGAAAATAAAAATCTCTCCATTCGCCTTTATTTCATCACGTTTTGAAGGCATGTTCTTTTGGTCATTAAAACTATTCACATTTTTACTAGCATAGGAACATTAGCAAGAGAGACCAGCTTTGACAGAAACAGGGAGTATCTTCTGAGTGTCAAGAAAACTATTTCTTACTTTTGCAGGCTGAGAGGAGGACTGGAGACTGAGCAGACAACATTAGCAGCTGCTAAGAAACTACAGTATTAAGCAAGTAGCTCGTGATTCTTGTAACATTTGTCTGTTTGGGGAAAGAAAAACATTACTGCTACACTTGTATGAAGAGAGTAGCTGAAATTCCCAGTCTGTCTTTTAATACATAAAAGATTTTATCTGGAGGAAAAGAAGTCCTGTTCTTTCTACATAGACAAGGGATTCTGTACAGACAGATGAAAGGTGATCTCTGAATTCAGTCAGGAGCACCAATGGTAAAGAAAAAGAACTTGGTTTTATGTCAGATGTCCTGATACAAGGACATCTGTGTCCTTATAGGAAAATAACCTCCCCACTTTGGTCAGATCTGCTGGATGATAAGCACTGCAGAGCCCTACCCAGCCAAACATCTTAGGTACTGAGGTATTTATTTCTCAAGAGAAAGGAAACAGATGTTATCAGGTCAACTGACCCAAGCATAAAGAACAACTTATCAGTCATTAACTCAACATAAGCATGGGTCTGTTGGCAGGTGGGCAGCTCCTCCCCAGCCTCACATCCCTCCTGCCAGCATCATACCCTTGCAGTAATTTACCAAGCTGGACAGTACTGAAGAGAAAATTCAAAAAGAACTGGTTGGTAACAGAATCAGTTGTTCCCTCAAACTCATTCATGGCCACGAGTCATACTGCAGGGGAGCGGGAAGGCAGGACAGTTTAGACAGCATGGAACAGCTGACCAAGGAGCCAACCCACTGATGAATACTGGATCTAGAGCCCCAACCAGTCACCCTCCCCACTGTGCTCAATTGAGGTCGCTATTGTTTATCTAGGATTACCACGGGTGATAGGAAGGCACCAAGAATTACCACCAGTGTGATTTCCATTTGAGTCCAAAGCAGGACACCTAGAAGACAGGCACACATTCGCCAAGCCCAGCAGATCATCACCACCTCAATCCCACAGGGCAGCACCTACATTGTTTCTCCACTATAGCCACATCTAATGAAAAAAGGACAACTTTATTGATGACCACAGATGAAATTCGGTCACGAGCAAAAGAATTCACACAGCCAAGTCCATTCCCAGATCTGTCCCAACACACTCTGTCTAGTGTAATGCCAAGAACATTTGCTTAAGCCAGGAAACCTCTTTGCTCCAGGATGATTCTGGACTCTCATCCTGCAGCACTTCTGAGCCTTGGTATGATTTTTACCCATGCAGCTTCAGCATCACTCTTTCCAGAGCAACCTCTATTGCGCTGCAAATTCATCTAAAACTTTTATCAGTTGTTTTCACAGAATCCCAGCATGGTGGGGGTTGGAAGGGACCTCTGGAAATCATCTTAGCCAACCTCCCTGCTCCCCTAGGGTCACCCAGAGCAGGGTGCCCAGGAGCACATCCAGGCAGGTTTTGAATCTCTCCAGCAAAGGAGTTTTGATCTTTGTACAAGTTCACAAGTTGTTGTGTTTTCCCCAGTATCACTGTCTTTCACTAACCATGAATAAACTGATCTGGTAATTAAAGTTAAAAAAATAAAATAACTATCTTAAGTGCAAAGATGAGAACAGTTATTTGAAGATTATCCTTCCCTCCTCCTCACAGTTGCTTTGGCATCTTTTGTTTATTTCCCCAACACAGACTACAGAGTAAATGTTATTACTGTTTAGCTACAAATAAGCACAAACTTAATATTCCTTCAGAACTCTATTGATGACTCCTAACCTGGAAGCCTTTCTAGACTACACCCCCATGCAGTAACTGGGCAGATCAGTGAACCTGGAATAGAATAAAGAGTCCAGCTAGATGCTAACGTAACCCAGTCAATCTAGCAGAGACCAGTAAATGTCCTGGGCAAATGAAAAGGGTTAATTAAAGTGGCTCTATATTGAACAGGGCCAAATTAGAAGTTATGAAGTACAAAATTCTACCATTTCACCAGTGCTGGGGTTCATTTATTTGAAATTAATCTGAAGAATGGGCTTTTATTGCTGACCACTAAGTCAGTGTCATGATACAGCTCTTCATATGCAGCACTTCGAACTCTCAGCATCCTGATTTCCTGCACACACACTCGGTTCACTTACTCTCCTGCCATTTCCCTGCAGAATTTAAAAATCATACTTTCTTCAAAACAACACTACACTGCCTTCATTTATCCAAAGGAAGACACAATCTAGTTCTCCTACAAGGCTCCCAAATTTCCTGACCATCATCTGCTGCAGAAAGCAACATACGAACGTTTTGGTGGGTTGATTTTCCTGATTTGGTAGGCATATAAACACACAAGGGTGCTTTGATTGAGTCATGTCAAATTTAATTGGGAGGGAGGTAAAAAGTACAAAAGTTTTATACAGCTGTTTTGTAACTTTAGTTCTCACAGTACAAGTATATTACAGTACCTCAGACAGCAGATTGGAGGGATGGGCTTTCTGCACACACATTGCAGGCACGAAAAGTAGGCGGAGATTGTTTTACACACCTTGAAAAGCATCTTGGTGACCAGCCACAGAAAGAATTACCAGGAATACTTGTATGACTGCCTCACAAATGGACACCCTCCTTACTGAATAAGGAGTTTAACTGAGTTGTTCAAAAGATACACAGAGCTTTCAGACACTCCGAAGGGGCAGAGCATCCTGTGCCACCTCTGTTGTGCAGTACAGGGACTCTGCCAGAACTGTCACATCTACTGCAGTCAGGATCCAGCACTGAAAAGCTACAGTAACCAGCCGGCCTGGGAGAAGAACCAGACTTCATTAGCTTTTCAGTTGACAGAGGGAGATCCAGAAAGAACTTAAAGGCAAGTAAAGATGCTTATTCACCTTGAGATCACAAGATCAGCTGCATAAAAGCCACTTGCTCTAAATGCACATTTCTGCTTTACCAGGGAACAGGATATAGAGGATGTCAACCAACAAGGCATGTTGGAACACAGGCTCTCTGGGAAGGCTCCAGAGACAAGCAAGGAAGCAGTGCTCTGACAGAGGTTTGCTATACAAACCCTCCTTCAGGACACTAATTGTGGAGTTTGACTGTTTCCAGGTGCTTACAAGCCTGCCTCTGGTAGTCTATCATTTAAGTGACTTGGGTTTTGGTAAGCTGTGCCAGGCTGCAGAGTTCACATTTCTGGCACTGGCCTGTTTGAAAACTATATTCTATTCCTAGCAGTAAGCAAGCGGAGAAAGAGGTGTATGAAGTGAAGCACAGGCAGCCAACAAGTGTCTTATTTCCAGGTGAAAGCACATGGGAATTGAGGCTCTAAATTTGGAGTGTGGGCTCCAAAGCAAGAAACATTTTCATGGCCTGTCTTCCCTTAACACCATATCAAACCTTCACCGTTTATTCACACACGGTGGTGTTAGCATCAAAACCCTTGTACAGTTCTGAAGATTAATAGCTCAGCTTTATAGCTCTTGCACCAAGAACACGCTGTTACGACTGTTCGGGTAGTTCCTCCTGCCACAACATCAAAAGACCTCTTTAAAGCGTCACTTCAGAGCACATGAGCAAGATGCAGGTAAATTTTGTTTGCATCACATGAGCATCCAGGCTCAATGTTTATCTCCAGTTCTTCAAATATAGAAAGTGACAGATTTCCTCTATCATTACATAAATAATGAAGCTGAAGAAAGCATCTAGACATCTGCTGTTATTACCTGAAATACAAACCAGCAGTTTCCAGCCTAGAAAGCAGTACCTGCTTTAAGCAGTATCCCCTACACTAACAAGGGACATTCTCCAGATTGATAACTTTCATCATCACAGCATTTTCTTGCCTGGTTTCACTTCCTGAGGTTATGAACCTGCCTTTCATATTCTCAAACCTACAAATCATTTGAGCTTGGCATGGTTTGCTTAGGTACTGCTTTTCTCCCCAAACAAGGGGGTTATCTAATCCTAAATTCAACCTTAAAGCCAGGCAGGCAGCTTTCTGGTCTCAGAGTATGGGAACCTCAGCTCTGATGGAGGCTGGGGACAAAAGCCACTGGCTGCTACTAAGGACAATTGCAGAGTAAAATCTGTGTATGAGAAGAATGAGAAAGGGAAGCAGCACAACACATACAAGCTACTAAAATACAACCCAAACTTTCAAAGCCTTGTTTATTGACATTCTCTACAGTAGCATTAAAGAGAGGACCCTCCCCAGTACTGTATTTTCACATCTATACCTTCCACTTATGAGTTAAGGGAGAGAAAAGCCAACATTAGGTCAGCAGTGCAGGTTACAGCCGTGCTCAGCCAGCTCACCACCCCTCAGAGACAGACGGGCTTAGACAGACAGCACGACTGCTCCAGCCACACCAACTGCTAGGACATAAAACCTGATCTGAGGCTGCACCAAGGCCAGAGAAGTATCAATATCCCTTCATAAGGCTCCTGTAAAGCTGCGTGTTGGAGCTTGACTGCTCTACAGTCAAGGCTTAGAAGAGACTACCCATGGACTCCTGACGCCAGCACACAGCTCAAAGGGGTGTCTCAAGACAGAGTGTTCCACCAAGCACTTCAACAGGAGGCCATAATTCAAATTACTGAACCTTTTTAAGCTGCTAATCTACCATTTTTAATAGAGGCAGAGACTATGACAGGAACATGCACTTTTTCATAGCTTTCCCTGCCTGTGGGCAAGAGCAGTGTTAGCTCACTTCCCCTAAATCCCTCTGACATTTCTAATAAAGGAAAGCCCTGCACAAAACTCTTTCAACTTGATCACCTTCAGCAATCTTTCAAAAATCAGAGTTAATTTAAAAGCAAGTTCTTGCATCAAAGGGGCCCTTACAATTTCACCCCCAGCATTTCTTCTGTGACATGTTAGGTACTAGATCCAGGGCCTGGGCTGTGTGAAGGAAAAAAAAAAACAACACACACACAACACAAATTAAGTAACAAACTCCACTTCTTACAGGTTCTTTTAATACCAGTCGTCGATACTCAGTAACATGAAACATTCCCAACTGGACCAGAAGGAAAATTAAAGCAATTAGAACACAGTAGCTTATATAATAACACAGATTGTTCTAGGTTATGCTTTGGCCTCACAGGAGGCAGCAGATTAAGAGAAGAAACAGCTTAGACAGCTCCTCAAGCGCAGTTTTGTAAGAGCTTCCACCCACAGCAGGCTCTGGGACTGGAGACTACAGCCTATTTCTCATTCGTTCCCTCTTCTGCCTCAATAAAATGGAAAGTACATTAAAAAATGGAAGTAGCACAAGGCTAGAGACCAATTACAGAGGTAAATACTTGTAATTATCAAAAAAGTATCTGCTGAAGTATTTTTAATTGCACAACAGTAAGCATGTTTTCCTCTTTACTGGTAGAAAGAAAACCCAGTAGGCACATACACAGAGAGCAGTAATTAGCAGCAAGGTTCCAAGAGCTCTCAGCCTTATATAAACAGTTTCCAACCGTTCTGAAAAAGTCTTTGCTAAAAAAAACAAAGTGCAGGAGTGGGTGGGGAAGATAATGCATCGTTCATTAGAGTTTTATGGACCCTGCAGTTTGATCTAACCTTTTCCCAAGGAGTGTTTCACCATTTTGTCCTTTCTCAAGGACCAGCAAGTCTAGTCATCGCTAAGCTGCAGCCTTTGTGCATCTTATGCCACACATCCCCACTGGAAACCCCCTAGCCGAGCACCCAAACGTAGGTGATGGGCTCACCACCACCAGACAGCGCCAAGGGAACACCCCACATCCGGTCACACCAAGGCGAGAGGCCATCTGGATGGTGACGGGGTTAATGCAAGTCAAGCATTTGAGAAATTCTATTCATTTTAATCCATTTGACTGAATGAGGTCAGGAAGCAGTTAAGTAGTAATTGCAATGATTTATGGGGGTATCACCAAGCTACGGGCAATCAACTGAAGGCAAGGGACTTCCTCCAAGAGAGCCGGGCCTAGAACACATTCATCAAAGGCAACATTTTTTTCCCCCATGGTTTTATATAAAGCCCATTGGATTTTGAACATTTTTGGGTTTACTGCAGCTTAATTACACCCTATGCTTGAGGCAGCAATTCCTTCATCCCCTCGTACTGCCCTGGGTACAGGAACGGGATCTCCTGACTGCACCAGACAGACTTTTGGTCCTGTGATACCATCTTTCAGTTTGAGTACCTTTTCTAGCTGGAACATTTATAGAACCACTGAGTGGACAATGTGCCATTTATCCAGGAATTCTGCAGATATTAGTCTGCACTTACCAGTCAGACCATTAAAGTGCAGCCATCTGCAACTCTGATATTAGACTGGCCTGGAAAATCAGTTGGGTGTGTGTCTCTAGGATCCATACTATTAGTGTTTGCTAGTGCACCTAGTGAGAAACCCAGTTTAGTTTAACAAAATATTTCTGTTAACAGAATGAGCATAAAGTGATGTTTTTATCTTCATTAATAGAGTATGTAGGAACATAGAAATATTTAAAATATGCTTTATAAGGGAAATGGAAGGGTCTGTCATGACATCAAAAGAGGTACTGACACAAAAGCAGAGCTTTAAATTGCTGGAGTGTCACCCAGCCCTAGTTTAGAACTATTAGTAGAATTAGCTTGTTCATTCCAATTCCAGACCGTGCCTGCAGTATCAAGAACCTGTTTTCCATTTAAGGAAAAATGAGGTATTTATCGATGCATATAATCTATGCAACTAGCTGCATTTTTAATAACTCAAATGCTTATAATACTTAAAAATTTAAAATATAAAGAAAATTATATCCAGGATTGTGCCTAACAAAGCATTATTTAGAATGATCAGGAACACTCCTGCCCACTTTACTGTCTGCAGTTCTAGAAGGGGTATAAAAGAGTTCAAATTAAAAAAAAAAGAGAACCATCTTACTCCAAAGTGTAAGAAAAGGACTCTCAAACTGCACACTAACTGCCCTTTATTCCAAGTGCAGAGAAAACAAAATGATAAAACACAACTCAAATACTTTTATAAAAATTCTGATGGTTCCTTCCTTCAGATCAGTTATATGAGTCAACCCGGGGAATAAACTTGGAGTAGAAGCCTAATTTTGAACACAACTGACATGCCTGTTTAAGTGCTTTCTGAATGCACCCTGCAGCTCACACCTTGTTGATACCGAACTGCAAGATGGAGAAAATGCCTCTTCCTACACCAGAAACTCCTTTGCAGCTTTCAGCCTTATTTGTAGCTCTCCATCAAAGCACTCGAGCACTTCTCCCCTCCACATTGTCAAGCGTAGCATCTGTCCTCCTAGCACTTCATTTTCAGACTAAATTCTCCTCCTCATTTATCTCCCCTGCTGCCCTCATCCCTTCCCATCAAAACCAGAGCCAGCTCAAGTGTATTCTTCTTTCCAAAACTCCAGCTGAAGATGACATCCATAGCATGGACAGTCCAAAGCTGTTTCTTCAGCTAGGCTTCACATGCACGCACTCAGAACAGCAAACTGACACCACAGGCCTCTGAGTCCTGAACAAAACTGCTCCTGAACCTCTACAGCTTAAAAGCTGAAGTCAGTGATTTCCTGTGTTTGGATACTACATTGGACCATGAAGAGTTTTGAAGCTGGTTCACAGGAAACCCCAAACCTTATGAAGTAATGACAAGGAGAATTACTGGAGCAGTGATCATGCCTATAACGGTTTGTCACCAAGTGTGATGGCAACAGTGGTCCTGAGAACACAGTAGGCCCCTTAACATCCACTCTTTCCAGTGGATGTCTCCATTTCATTGTCTCTTTCATAGATTATTTCTTCCCTCCTATGAAATTCTGTTTTGCTGACATGACTTCAGCAGAAGCCAAAACATAGGGCTGATATTTAGAAGCCTTCACATTGGCATTCTACATGCAAATCTTGTAAAAGTCAAGGGAAAAAAACAAGTGTAAAAGTGAGGAAACATCCTCACTCAGGCTACAGACCTCGAAGTCCCACAACCTCTGAAAACTGAACTCCTTTCTTCAAGCAATGTCTCCATAAAGTTACCAGGAACTCAGTTCCTCATGGTGTAAGAATATTCAAGAATCACCACAAAACCAGTCTGAGCAAAATCACGTTTATTCAAAGTCTTCAAAGGACCTCCTAAGCCTTTGGGAGTTCCTCCAGGGTACCCTTACAACGAACTACCTCCAGTTTCTGATCAACATCTATGAAGGACATTACTAAAGACACGCTGAAGCTCAGGTTAAAGCTGGCCACTCTGAACAAGAGCACACAAAATAGTGAAGTTTTATAGGAAGCTGAAGAATTGACAGTTCACAAACATTTAAAGTAATCAAAACCCATGAGAAGCTGCTCCTACAGCTATGGGAGACCAGTTGAGAATATTAGTGACTCAAATGATACATCCCTACCATAAGAAATGCTGATATCTCTAGAAACACAAAACGTGGAAAAAAATCAGCTGTGAGACACAATAAAGAGTGAAAACTCCTGCCAAAGGTAGAAGTCATAAGAAAAAGACCTCTGCTGTAGATGGCTGCACCTTCCCAGAACCAATGCTAGCACTTGATGAAAACCAAGCCTTAAATATGAGCAGAGATCATCTCAGGGACTCAGATTCTGCAGGATCATGCTTACGTAGTCATTGAGGGACTAAGGAGAAAAGTTCAAGTAGTCATAACGATAGATTCACCCATTCTCAGGGGTGAATATAGATGGTACATCGAAAGAGTTTGCAGAGATTCTACAGCGTCGCCAGGAAAGAATTTTTGTAACGTATTCTTCAGTTACACTCAAATCTTGTAGCAAGAAATATAACAGGTGATGTTATAAGTGGAACAAGAAATGAAATGATTTCATCCCCAAAGCAGAACTGGGATCACTGTAGTTTACACTCCAACTTTCTTCCCAGCAGTTCTTCTACAAGTTCCACTATTTTTCATCATCTGTGCCGTCATGAACACAGCAGAAACAAAGACAGGACCAAGCATGGACATGTACTTTTACAAGCCACTTGAGCACAAATGGAGAATGCAGAAGACATCTCCCACAGCAAAGTAATAATTCAACTCAGAGCCTAAGATCAGGCCACCTGGCAGATGTTATAAATGCTGGAAGTTCCAGAAACTCCTCGCCACCCCTACTTAGAAGTCACATGAAACTCTTGATGAAATGAGCATCACTGCTCAGGTCATACTGACTGGCACCAGGCAGCTTTAGTCAGCCGTCCCTGTTCCCCCAGCAGTGTCATCCTGGAAAGGCAGATTACAAACCAGTGACTAGACCCACTGGTCAAATTCCTGAACTCATTTGTTTCCTTTCTAGGAAGGAAAGGTATATCTACTTCAGTTGACAGTCCTTCACCATCTACTTCCTAGAAAGGCAACATCACACACTGCCTATCGTGAACTAAAGGAAACCAAACCAGATTCACAATCTCCATCTCAACTAGTCGAGACCAACACCAAAATGTAAATTTCAGTTTGGTTGCTATGGGAGTACTATCTGGAAATCTAAACATACCTTTACCGGATACCTGTCATGGCCAAACCACCATAATTCACTTCATCAGCTCAGGTAACTTTGACTTTGTTCCTCACACCAAGAGAACACCAGCAGGACATGCAGGTAATGGCAACTGCTAGAGCCTGTGCAGTCAGCAGCAGCAGCACCAGTGCCACATGCAAGAAGCTTAAGGATCCCCAACAGAGATCCCTCCCAGAATCACCCTGAAATCCCCACCAGCTCAAGTCCTTGATGAAGTTTCTCTCTTGGGCCTACGGACCTTTGCTAGCATTCAGCCTCTACTCTAAAACAGTCCTCACAACCACTTTCTCCCCCTCTTCAAAAGATAAGCTGAGTTTTAATTTCAAACAAGAAGCCATTATTACAGTGGCAGGAAAAGATCTTGCTGGTTAACAGCAGCATCCTCCAGCATTGCTCCTGTAACTCAGGCCTCCAGTTAAGGCCAACAAATCCATCAGCTTCTTGATCCCAACCAAGTTCTTCAAGCCTGGGGGCAGGGGGGGTCATTAGTAACACAGTAATCCTCTTCTGATAGCAGCATTGCAGCGCTGAGGGACCAAGTTTCAGAGTCTGCCTCAAGAATGAAAGCAGAACACACTTTTTGGGGAAGTAGTAGGAAAAAAAAAAAATGGAATTCCCCTACAGGGTATCACAAGCCAGTCTTTACTAAAGCCGAGCTTAACGTGTCTGTCATCCCAAGTAAGTCCATAATGCATCATCAGCGTGTACGGGAGAGTGACAGGTTCTCCACACATCACCCTTCAGAAGCATCTGTGGCTGTTTTACTGGACAAAGTCCTTGGGCTAGAGCTTGCTCTGACATTTAAGGCCTTCAGCTTCTAACCTTCATAATGAAATACAGTTATAACCATTATAATGACTTTCATAATCATTATGATTGATACACATACTGAAAACCCCTGATCTATCAACTTGTTTATTTTAAATTTTCAATTCAGTCCTTACTAATTATCCAATTAGTTTATTGATACGCTTACAGGAAGCATTCCAGAAGTATTTTTCTCTCAGCTCTGCTGTGAGGATCTTGGTGGAAAAGCCTTGAAACATTAGGGAGAAAAAAAAAAAAAACCACCCACACAACAAAAAAGCTACAGAGGAAACAAAGATGGACAAATAAGACAAATATTGAAGTTGCATAGAGGTTTTAATAAGTTCAAATGTCAAGGGTCAAGCAAAAAAGGTGCCCCATTAATACCTAGATGGAAGGGAAAATTGAGCCAACTAACTAGCGGAACTCCATAAAATGGATTTAAGCTTTAAAACAAGTGTTTATCAAAATGAGCCAAGCATTGAAGCAGATGTTCCAGTTTTTTAAGACAGAACTTGCAGCTCTCAATGATACTCTTACTCAACGAGTCACGATGCAACCAGTTTGCCAAGGGACAAGGAGCTACTCTTAACAGTAGAGCACAGACACTCATTTAACATCACCCAAGGAAGGAACGGGGTCAGAAGCACCATCAATGGTGGTGTGATTCCAAACGCTATAGAAAGAGGGTGATAAGCCAGATGTTTCCATTAGTGCTGTAAAACCACTGAAAAAAAGCAAGCTTTATCTTATTGGTTTATTTTAAGCACTTGAACACATTCTTTCCTGGCCCACTAAGCTGACAGTAGATTCCAAAAAGACATTTTGCATTCCTAGCACTCTCCAACTTCAGCTTTTAAATAATAATAACATCATCTCTTATTATCATTTTAAATATATGGCAAGTTAAAACATGATATATGCTTATTCACAGGAGCAATTAACAACGGTAATTCGGCAAAGTTAGGTTTTGTAATCTCTCGTCAGCTCCCACAAGCCATTTGACACTATTCACTGTATCAGTTAAGCATGTCTGAGGCAAGTGCTCTAACGAGCAGCATGAGCTAAGCAGCCAGAGTTGCCATTTAGCATTCTATTTTTGAAAGATGCTTGCAGAATTATTTCCATAGGAGAATTTTTTATTATTTGTTTTATGACAACAGAGTTCTTGACCTCTAATCAGCATGGAAAAATACCCTGGACTGATTTAAATGTGAAGGATAGGGACACAAAGTATTTAGGCTATCAAAATCAAAGCTAAGACCTGCTTCCTACACTTCAGATAAGGAAAGGAATGGAAATCAGATAAGTTCAGCTGAATTCACACCCGTAATGAATCAAATAATTAGTACTTACATAGATGAGACCAGAGTAATAGCGATCCTTTAAATTATGCAATACAGAGGCTTCATTTAAACAGGTTAATTCTGCCATGTCTTCCACTTTAGAGAACTTGGGAGGGTTCATCTTCTGAATATCATCTTTATTGACCAGCGCTTTCTTTCCATTCTCTGCCAGTTCGACCAACACTTCATCCCCTTTTTCCTCCTTGATGCTGGCTGCCTCAAACCCATGGCGCTCTGAAGGAATCCACACCAACTTCTTAGCAGTCCAGTCAGCCTGGGTGGCAGGGTTGTAGATCACAGCCCTGTCCACAAAGAGGTATCTCTCGGGATCTTCCTGTCCAGATCTCTGTGCCATGGTAGAAGTGACGATGTCCACTATCAGTTACCCTGTTGATTGGAGAGGGAAAAAACAAAGAGTATGTTACACACCACATTCTGATCGATGAAGTGAATGGAGCCACAGCACATCAACTACCTGCGTTGTCACTAATATCTGTATTTCCTCTTGATGAAGAAGCATCATTTATTTCTTCCATGGTTTGAAGCAGCTGCTACACAATCAAGAGATTTTATTCACCCCTCTGAATAAACCAACTGCCATACAAAAACTAAAAGGATCTGTCAAGTACAATCCCAGACCCAGCACAGAAAACTCCGTATAAACTGGTTTGAAGGGTGCCCCAACTATGGAGAGACACTGCAAAAAACTCAAGAACTACAAGTGGGAAAAACACACATCTGTCTTCCATCCTTAAATAAGGAAGAAGAGTAAATTTAACAAAAGCTTGCCAGTAAACTCAACTTCATTGAACAGTAAAAAATTCTGTAGCTAGATATAACAATATAAAAAACATTCCATTGATAGTTAACTGCAGTAACCAGGAGGCAGCAAGAATATACTTTAAAATGCGGATTTTCAACTACAGACAAGAACTTGTGATGCTTGGGGCTTCTGCACGCCACTGAGCCAGCTCAACCTTGCTCATATTCTTCCCGAAAAACACAAGACTTTGCCTTTCTACAGCCTTCTTCTGATCTCAGTCATGACTGCTGACATGACCAAATTCCAAAAAAAAAAAAAGAAAACATCTCCAGATCTCCAGTTTACCTTGAGGCTCAAGGTGCAGCAAGGACTGATGTTAGATTTTCCAACACCTTCGCAGGTAATTTGAAGAGGAAAGAAAATCTGCTGACAAGTGCTCCTACGCACTCATTTTCCTTATTTGCTTCTACCTAAGAGAGGTCCCCGCAACTCCAGTCCACAGGCTGTCACATCCAAGATCCCTGGGGCAGCAGCTTCATCTGTGACTGCCCCAGGAGCAACAGGGTCAGGCCTGACACCCGGTATTTGGGTCATTAAACACCTTAGTTTTCCACACACTAGATCTGTTCTGCTGGAGAATGTTACAATAACTAATGACAGCCTTTTCCAGCAGGTAACCTAAAGGTTAGCTTCCAAAGCAAAGAAGGTTTCACAAACTGCATTTGTCACCTTTCATACAACAGTATGTGCCCTGACAGAAGTTCTGCAACACACCCATCCCCAGAAAAACATGTAATTAAACACAATAGTTGTGCCTCCATCTAGGACAGGGACATTTGTTACATTATCCAACTTCAAGGTAAAGTAAACACGAAGTCAATGAACCCTTCAGAGGTTGAGGAGCAGACCGTTTACTGCAGGCAGCTCAATTAAAATTAAGAGATGGTGACTCAACATTTAAAGTATTTTAGAAGAGCCTCTGAGAGAAAAATTCAATGAAGAGGGAATCATTGAGGGGACATCTTAAGGGATAGCTGGACTCCTCAGCCAGGAAAATGAAGATATTAGTCAAGGAATTCTACATTTGTCTTAAGAAGCTCACAAATTTAACATCCAAGCTTTCAAGCCCAATTCGGAGAGCTGTTTGTCTTCACTGTGCTAGACAGAGCTGAAGTTCCAACAAAGACCTGAATCACCATTGCCACCCTCGTGTGTAAATGCATCTTGGTGTCAAGCCTCAGCAAGCCCCCCCCCCGGCCAGGAATGACTGACAGACACACACAGACATTTAGGATAACCTCAGGTTTGCACACTGAGATGTAGGGAAACACAGAGGGGTAAAATAAAACTCGTAATCTGAAACTGATCACCATTGTTCCCTGGCAGAATTAAAGGCTGAAGACTGGAATGAACGCACGGGCTGACTGGCCAGTTCCTGAGGAATACACCCGACATGGGGGGATGACGGGACAGCTTCAGGGTCATTCCTCCGGGCTGGCCGTTAATTTCAGAGAGCCCATCACAAAAGACCCTCTGCAGCGGCACTGCAAGTCGCAGCTCTCCCCACCCAGGGCTCCTCCGGTAACAATGGCATTCAAATGAAATACACAAATGAGCACATTTATCATGCAGGAATCCAGCTTTCCCGAAAGACGACTAGTGTGGGGGAAAAAAAAAAAAAAAACAAAAAAAAACCAACAAAAAATCTGCACATGCTCCGCTAAACAAAAGGGGGGCAGGGGAGCCCCGGCGGGGCCGGGGAGCGATATCCTCCGGTGCAGCCCGGGCGTTCTCAAGGACAGGGCCAGCCCGAGGAGCCGCACCGCCCCCGGGCGCCGAGGACTGATGCTCAGCCGCCGTCCTGCTGCGAGGAGCG
>VWZK01018821.1:111916-125410 GCA_013396935.1 Baryphthengus martii | reverse complement strand
AGCACTGGGGCTCCCGGGGGCCTCACGTTCCCCTTCGCGGCGCGGCCTGAGGCGGCCGGCGCTGATCTCCGGGCGCGGGGCGGGTCGATGGGCCCGTAGAGATGCCACTGGACCCGATTTCCACACTTCCCAGTTCTAGAACCTCCGCTGCAGTCCTCAGTGATCGCTCCCGGGGGTAATTACCCGAGCTATTAAAAGTAAAAACCCAACCCTCGATGCTGCCTGACGTGGTTTCCCAGCCCCCGGACCCAGTCGAGTGTCTCCGTGCCGGTTCTGCAGCCCTCTCAGCGAAGAATGCTCTTGGGGCCCACCGAGCTCTCACTCATCTGTGTGTGTTTTTCCCCTTCCTTAAACATAATCCCGAGGCGTTTTGCAGCCCTGGCCGGTTTGCCAACGCCTCTTCTACGTCAGGTGGGGAGGCAGGAGGCTGCAGCATGGGGAAAAAAAAGCCATTAGTAGCATGTCTGAGAGTCTGGTGGGCTCATGTGGACCTTGAAAATTGGTGCCAGTTGGGTTTTGGGTGTGATGCCTCAAGGGGATGCTGGCCTACGATGCCTGGGATTTCAAGATGAACTTCAACATCGCAACGGCCTTTTTAGCAAAGTCTTTCCCATGTTTTGCTCGCTGGCTCGGAAAGCTTCACGCGTGATGTGTTCAGTCTCCGGGGAGCAGGCACAACTTCCTGCCACAACCATGGCTCGCTCCAGCCCTGCATGCAAGCCAGGAGCTGAGAGCATGGAGGGTTCCCACCACCGGAGCAGCGGGTCTCGTTTCTCCGCCTAGACCAAATGCAAATGCGAGCGGCTCAGGAATTAGAGCTATTTTGGTGGAAGGAATTTGTATCAGATCCTTCCGTGAGTGCGGTGGGGAGCAGAGAGAAGTGGAAGGAAGGAGCATCAAGCCTGGTGTCAGGCAAAGCTGTATCAGGGGATCCCAGGAAGGGCTTAGGGTGTCAGGCAGAGCCCATGGACACTGGGCACTCTCATACTCCAGGGACAGGAGTAAGGATGTCTCCCACTTCCCAGGTGTTTAGGAAACAGAACTTTCTGCTATGAATGGAAGAGTTTCAAAGCAGCACCTATTGTTTAAATACAGCTTAATATTTTGGGACAGGTTGCTTGGTTCAAAAAGGGAGACGAGGAGGCAAACTGTGGGGAACAAGGCTCCTGACACGGAGCTGGAAATCATTCGGTCATCTCTGCTCACCTCTGCGCACAAGTCACTTCGTACACAACTTCTGGCACTTGGATTTATATGAAAGTCTCGTTCTTAATTACCATTTCAGTGAGAGGTCTCGTACATCCTGTTTCACTGAAAAATAAGGGTGTTGACTCGCGAACGCAGGTAGATGAAAGCTGAAAAGCTGAACTGGTTACTCCCCAGCTGTTTTTTGCATTGCAAGGGCTGCCACTCCCGCGGCCGGGACGGCTGCGCTGCGTGGAGAGCCGCCCGGAGCAGCCGTAGGCAGCAGAGCGAGGCCAACCTCGCTCGGACTTTGGGTTCCTTGACTCCAGGCACCCAGCATCCCACATCCCCCAGCATTTACTTTTCTCTGCCCAGCCAGCAGATCTCCACGAGATACTCAGCCAGCATTCACGGAGCGGTGCCAGCTCCTCGGCAGCGCCGGGGCTTTGCAATGGAGCAGCCTCATGAGAATTTTCCTCCCTTTGGGAAAAAAAACGTGCTCAAATAGCAGCACCGGTTACAGTCACCCCTCGGGGTGGCTGAGGCTTCAGGGTGGTGCAGCACCCACACCTTGACACCTTCACACTCCAGGTCAGCAGCTCCACGTCACGATGCTTTGGGCTTCAGTCACAAAACTTCCATTTTTAGGCATATGGCATCTCTTAAAAGAAAAGCAGAAACATCACACAGAAAACATTATTCTAGCTCTTTGAAGAGTTTAGTTTCTTTTAGAAGATTACGTTTATGGAAAATCTTTGAGGATCCTGTAGATGCCACGTGGAGCCTGTCAGGTTTATAACATTGAGCTATTGTTTTTGTCACGCAATTATTTTTATCCGGTCCAATGTTAGGAAGGAATTCCCCAAATCCACTCAGTGTTTTTAACCAACAGAGGGAAAGATGATACTTCTATCTTCCTCGGGAGACTGGAAAGAACAGAAGGAAACATCTTTCATAAAGGATTTTTATTTGAAATAGGAAGTCATCTGATCCCTAATCCTAAAATTGTTTCCTTACCTCTAAACAGGAGGCTAATGATACCGTTGCTACTGGGACATGTGCGTGCTTAAGGCAAAGCGTGGCCCCGTGGATGTTTGCAGAGCTGGAACCTGAGTGGGTACATTAGAACCACTTAAGCTTGAGATTTTTTTAAAAAACCACTCCATTCATTTGTAATCTAGAGTCTTACTACTGGTGGTATATATTCAAAAGGTAATTTCCATACTAGGAGCTGTGCATCTCCTTCCCGAGTCTGCTTTGGATATTGCTGGGCAGAACAAACTTCTACAAGGAGAAGACACACAACCAATATCCAGCAGCTGTTTGTTCTGTCCCGTGTCCCCACCAGCACCCACAAATAAGCCAAACAACCCTCGTTCCTTGACTATTGGGCACCTTTGTTTCCTGCAGAGACCAGTGTCCTCCCTCCCTGCCCTGCTTTCTGGCTGCGACAGGTTTTCAGCTCATTTTCAAGACTTACAGCCCTGGGTCTGGCCTCCCCCAGGAGCCCCACATCTCTGCAAAGCAGGACATCTCAGCATCTTTCTGGGTCAGATTTTTTCTCCATAACTTCAGATACTGAACAATACCGAGCCAGAATAAAAGATTTAAATGCAGGAGCTGCATATGCACAGACACGGTCTGTGCTTAGTGATGCCAATAGGACACATGAACAAAATCCACAAGGATTCCGTTTCCAGTTCAAATCCTGACTTGCTGCGGCTTTGGGTAGCCATGGAACCTTCCCCGCCCTCGCTCACCCTGCAAAGGGAAGAGGCTTCATTCTGCCCATTTGCTGTATCAGAGGTGAGATCACGTTTGATGTGTAATGTGCTTTGACAACTTCAGAAGGAAGGTGCAAGGAAAGGCAGAATTGCTCATGTAAAAACTGCTTTGTTGCATGGGATCAAAACACAGCACAGTGTAGGAATAAAGGAAAAATTATTCCACAATAAATTACTTCATAGGAAACATTTCTATGGGAGAAGCTTGAATGGAATTGGAAATTCAAGCCTCATGCTTAATGCTTGGGTTTCAAAGCTGTAATTCGATGTAAGAAATTACAGTACAATGACGTTGCACTTATTTCTTGAAGCACACTGTCCTTCAGGACCGCGCCGTTTATTTTATCACATATGTCAATAGGAAAGGTTCCGAAACAGGAGGTGTTCTCTGGGATGCTGGACTGGGATCAGCACCAAATACAAGCTTCATTGTCTCACCCATCATATATTTTAGTCCTGGAGAGTTTAAAAAGTTAGCTAAATCAGGAATGGAAAGTCTGCTTCTTACTCACAAAAGGGGATTGCACAATGGTGGGTTGGACAGGCTGCTGTGAACCTGATGTCAGATCAGCAAAAATAGCCACCTCTGCAGCAAATGAGTCAAGAGCCGAGCAGCGGAGCGAAAGATTTGCATTCCCTCCAAAGAAGCCTCCAACAGCTACGCAGCCATTTTCTAACAGGTTGTGCTGAAAGCCAGGATACTCCATAGAACGTTCTGAGCCTCTTCAAACATAAAGGGCTGAAGTGGAGGACCCAGGATGAGATCCATCTTGGATCATCCTGTTGCAATCACACCGGGAGTGAGACCTGGACACACACAGGGCACCTGCTCTTGCCCACTCCTTGCTTCCTCTCTTCCTTCACCTTTCCTCCATTCATCACGCTAAGAAGGAGTGGAGGCTGGGAAGGTAGAGCAGGATTTTCGCAACCATTCCTTCCACCCTCCGCACAAGGGTTTGGCACACGTTTCTCTTCCCTGAAGGAAAAGGAGGGCTCATTCACAAGTCTCTGCCTAAAAACAGCCAGAAATCTGAACCTCCCTTTTCCCCTCGAAGCAGGAACTTGTCTGCACAATCTGTCCTCCCCCGCTTCACTCACCACACCCCAAGATCGGAAATTGTCCCGAGGAAAACCACGTGTGGAAGTTTTGGGGAGCTGCCCTTTTACTTCTGGCTAACTGGGAGCTTGCGATTCACTGGCCCAAATTCTCATCCCAGTTACACCAGTTCCCACTGCAGAAGCACTTCTTGCTTGCAGTACTGTTTTTCAGGGAAAAGGATTTAGCCATTGTGTGGTAGAAAGGTCAGAATAAAAATTTCTTAGGCATTGTAGGATCAGAGAGTAATTCAAGCCGGAATAGACCTCAGAGGATCATCTAGTTCAACCTAGCTAGGATTTGACAGGCTTCAAAAAAATAAAGAAAATGGTGGAGGTTTTGCCGTGGAGCTACTTGCAAAGGGCACGTTTCCTGGGGGATTTCTGCCTCGTCCAGAGCCAGTCTTTACTCACAGCTGCAAGATTAGGTGCTTGGATGCCAGCAGGATGAGCACATCACATGTATCCCTTCCGATAGGAAAGATTCCTCTCCATGCATTTGGGATGTGAAGTTTATTTGTATCCTGCTCTCTCATGAACAGTCTCCATTTCCCATCAGCAAGGCTCATGCATCAGTACTGGTACAGCCCCCACCTTGGCTACCCTAGCTGGAAACCTTGTGTATCACAGAATCCCAGTATGGTGGGAATTGGAAGAGAACTCTGGAGATCATTTCATCCAACCCCTCTTCTCCATCAGAGTCACCCAGAGCAGGGTGCCCAGGATCGCACTGTCCAGGCGGGCTTGAAATCTCCCTAGGGAAGGAGACTTCACAACCTCTCTGGGCAGCCTGGGCCAGGCTCTGGCACCCTTATAGCAAAGAAGTTTTTCCTCCTGTTCAGATGGAACCTCCTGGGTTCCAAGTTGTGCCCGTTGCCCCTTGTCCTGTCACTGGGCACCACTGACAAGAGTCTGGCCCCATTCTCTTGCCCCCTGCCCTTTAACTATTGATCAGTATTGATCAGATCCCCTCTCAGTCTTCTTTTCTCCAGCTGAACAGCCTCAGGGCTCTCAGCCTTTCCTTGACATGGAGATACTCCAGTCCCCTCAGCATCTTTGTAGTCTCCACTGAATTCTCTCCAGTAGTTCCTTGTCTTTCTTAAACTGGGGAACCCATAATTGGACACAGTCCTCTACATGTGGTCTCACCAGAGCGGAGTAGAGGGGGAGGAGAACCTCCATCAACCTGCTGGCCACACTCTTAGTGCACCTGAGGACACCATTGGCCACAAGGGCCTGTTGCTGGCTTATGGTGAACTTTGTGTCCAACAGGACTCCAAAGTTCTTCTCCATGGAGCTGCTTTCCAGCAGGTCAACCCCTCACCTGTACTGGTGCAGGGTATTATTCCTCCCTAGGTGCAGGACTCTACACTTGACCTTCTTGAACTTCATGAGATTCTTCTCCATCCAGCTCTCCAGCCTGTCCAGGTCTCACTTTCCTTCCCCTGTCCCTCTGCCCACGCTGCTGGAGCTCACGGAATGTTTTCTAATTTAAACTAACTGCCCCATGTATAGCTGGGCAAGCCCAGCAGGGTATTCTTGAGATTTATTGTATAGAAATACAAAAGTGATGCCAAGGAACAGGAGTCCCCTACATGGCCCAGGGATTGGGCTGGCCATGTGCTGGAGAGGCTGGGCAGACCTGAAAGAGGTCATGGCACCAAAGTTCCATAGTGGGAGAACTGAGACGTGCTGCTGGAACAGAATTGGAGCCATTCTGGAATCCAAGCCTGTTCTTGCACTTTCGAGCTGTGCACGCCTGCTTCCCACCTGCCCTCGGGGGCTCTTTGGATGGCACCACAGAGGAGAAAAAAAACCTTCAGGGCCCACCCTGAGGAGAAAACGGCCAAAAACTGAGCTGAGGATGGTATCCAACAGAGCACAGGGGAGTATCCTTTCACCAAGAGTTGAGATCTGATGGCTGCTGGGGTGCCTTGGGAGCCTAGGGCCCATTTTTAAAGACAATGCATTGGGGTATCTCCATGCCTTGTCAGAGAAGGTGTGAGCTCCTCGGGGTCCACCTGAAGAAGGTATGGACATGCCCCAGTGCACCAGCAGGTCCCTCCAGGCTGTCAGCTGTCTCCAGGGCTATCAGACCTGATGCTGAGAGCTTGTGTCTGCTTAGAAAACCACAGAAAAGCAGCCCTGAGCCCTGCCTCATGTTTAGACACGGGACACAGATTCCGCCAGCTCTCCTAACCCTGGAAAACCCTCCCATCCATCCTTCAGAATCTCACAGGGCCAGGCTGCAGCCACTGCACCCTCCAAGCACCTCCAGTCCGCTGCAAGGGGCAAGCAGCAGCGTGCAAGGTTTGCTCTGGCAATTTCAGCATCCCGGGGATTTCCCCAGCTTTAGTTGGAGCCTACTGTTAGACTCTGCGCAGTCGTTAATTGGAGCTGATTTACGGCATTTTTCTGGCTGCAGCCAGGCAGCAGTTGGCACAGCCGGCGGCTTTCATATTACTTTTGCATTTTGTTATTGAATCCCCAGCTTGGAAGGCTTTTTATAGCTGCCTCCTGCTCACGAGCAGCCGAGCACCACAGCTCCTCTCTGGCCTTTGAATAAATAGCTCTCACCCTCTGGGTCAGCGGGAGCCCGGCCGGTCGTCCCTCAGTGGACCCGAATGCCAGGACACGAGCGGGTCCGGGCCCAGCGGGTCAGGGAGCCGCTTGTCCCTCTTGGTGGCTCCAGCAGCACAGCTACTTGTCAGCCACTGTTCTGGGGCTCAGTGGTGGCTTCACTCTCCTGTGAGGTTAGCCTTGGGTTTTTCGTCCGGAGATTTTTGCCACGGATGGACGAGTGCTTCTCCCAGGGTGCAAAATGCAGCTTCTGCTGCGGAACAGGAGATATGGTCCAGTCTGGACCTGCTACTTACCTTGAGCATGTACTGGTTGCTCCTCAGCTCAGGAGAGCTCAGAAGATGGAGCATGTCTCAGCTACTGTCACTCCCGTGTCCAGCAGAGACTGTGACAGACCCAGCGGCTGTAGGATATGTCTTCTGCTGCAGCTCAACCTTTCCATTCCTGCTAACACTTCACTTCTTGATCTCACAGGCATGAAGGTTCTGTCCTGATCCCGTTCGCCTCTGTGCAAGGGGCACGATAGTAGTCTTAAAAGGTGGAGAGTGATCTCCTCCCGTTATCAATTATCACGTGCAGTTTGTTTTACCATGTTACATTCAAAGGAACCAAGTGGTCTTTACAAGCCTCCCCCATGGCTATTTATCTTTGACTTGAAAGCAGGAGGGTCAGGCCTTGTGGACACCAGCTGCCTGCCACTGGTTAAGGGCCAGCTGGAGAAACCCTCTCTCCTAGAAACCAAGCAGCTGAGTGCAGTGCATATGGACTTGGAGATAAGTTCTTGCTTGGGAAAGGTTCCTGTGAGAGGAAGCAGTCTGTGATCCTCCTGACATATCCCTATCACAGCACAATAGCCTCTGTTGGGGTTGCTGCGCAGGGAGCTCCCGTCTCTGCCCTGGGATGTTAGCCCACAGCCACTATTTAATTCAATTTAATTCAATCCAATTTAATGATTGACTGAACCCTGTTGGTTTAATTAACAAGCCAATACTCAGCTATCAGCTGGTCGTTGAGTTTGTAACTCATGTGCCAACCCCGGGGAGGGAGGGGGATCGATCTCTGCTGACTGCCTCAGGCGGGTGAGGATGAGCAGAGTGAAGAGCAGTTAATCTCTGGCACAGCTCACACAGCACGTTAGCGGTGCAGAGCTTGGCTCCGTCGTCGATGGGCACCAGCACTTCGCTCGATGCCAAAGGGAAAATGAGCTTCATATCCTGTTATGGTCGGGGGCTTCACCGCTTTGTGGCACTAGTGCTGGCCTGAGCACCAGCAGCGTCTAGTCCCCTCCAGGTACTGTGCTGTGCTGGTGTAGCATGTCCTCAAGTCACAGCCCCCGAGGGATGCTGGAGCAGAGTGACAGTATGGTGAAGGTGTCCTCAGCCGGCAGACAGGGAACTGAAGCCGTGTGCCTGGGTTGGGTGAGGAAAGCTTCAGTCTCCCCTACACACCGTGGGTGATGTCAGCATCAGCAAAGAGCTGGAGCAGAGCGCTGAAGGCACTCGCCAATCCCAGCAAGGACAACTCAGCCATGGAATGGCAGTTAAAATGCCTCCATTGCTTGTTCACCCCCTGTGAATGGCACTGCTTTGAACTCCGTGGGTGAAAAATGTGGGTACTGCATAGGAAGGATACAAGATCACCACAGCACAGAGCTTGAAGCTCTTGGGTACCACAGAAATGTCTCTCAGAAATGCGAAAGTACCATTGCTACAGTGTGGCGGTGGGGGCTGAAAAGGCAGAGCATCATGGTAAGCAGGGTATTTCCAACACGTTCATCTCTCCACTCTCATGAGCATAAGCCTGTTCCCATGGTCATCTCCCCGTTCCTCTGATCATCACCCTATTCATGACGAGCAGGTCGAGGGGCATTCTGTCTCTCTGCTCCACTCTGAGGAGACCCACCCCTGCAGTGCTGGGTCCAGCTCTGAAGTGCTCTCAGCACAGGAGAGACAACGACCTGTTGGAGGAAGGCCAGAGGAGACCACAGAAATGATGCAAGGACTGGAACTCCTCTCCTGTGAGGACAGGCTGAGAGAATTCGGGTTGTTCAGCCTGGAGAAGGCTCTGGGGAGACCTTCTCACGGCTTTTCCATACTTCTAGGGGCCTGTCAGAAAGATGGGGACAGACATTTTCACAGGACCTTTTGTGACAGGATAAGGAGTGATAGTTTTAAGCTAAAAGAGGGGGGATTTACACTGGATATAACGAATAAATGTTTTACACTGAAGGTGATAAGACACTGGCCCAGGTTTTCCAGAGAGGTGGTCAATGCTCCATTCCTGGAACCATTCCAAGTGAGGCTGGACAGGGCTCTGAGCACCCTGCTCTAGTTGCAGATGTCCCTGCTCCCTACAGGGGAGTTGGACTAAACGAGCTTTAAAAGTCCCTTCCAACCCAAACCATTCTGTGATTCTATGATCTGCTGGAGCCCAGTGATCACCAACAAAACCCAGTCTCTACGGTGCTGAGCCCAGGAGCCCTGATTCCAAGGCAGTGAGACAGGTGGGAACTCAGACTGTTGCCATTTCTGAGGTCTCCTGGTTTCTCTCCAGCTGCTCAGAACTCAGGTGGTCGAGGGACTGTGCCCTGGCGCCTCTGTAAAGCAACCGCCCTCCACACTCTTCCTGGTTCTTCTTGCTGGGGACATGGATGGGTGCAGGGTGAGGTCCTGTGCTGATCCCACGCATGCAGCCCAGGCAGGGGATCCCTACATGAACCTAGCTTGGGGGGCTACTGGAAACCTCCTCTGTTGCAGCCCTTTTAGCTGACTCCTTTGGCAAAGCTGGACTGGGAACACAGAGCTGTAAAAGCATCTTTTGCTGGGAGAGACCTGCCTGGCCACAGCCAGTTTGTGGCTACACCAGGCTTTCTAGAAAGCAGTTGTTCCCCCCCTCAAAAAAAAAAAAAACCACAAAAATACACAGGAGGATTTGAAATCTCTTCCTCCACCAGATGCCTTCAAGTAAGCGCGTTTTTAAATATTAGAAACAAATAAATTGCATTCTGCCTCCTGGCCTTGGAGGGCTCCTTCATTCAGCTACGAGAGAGCTCCTCAGCCAGCCTCTGTTTCTGGATTACCTTTGCTACCGTGGGCTGCAATATCGCCCCGCCGGGTTTGTCTCCCAGACATCCTGCAATATCTTAACACCCGTCAAGCGCTGCCTTTTCTTTCCTCTGCAGCGCTCAGGGTTTGGCCAACCGCCAACGTCCTCTTTAAACGTTACCAGAAGGGCTGGCAGGAATTCAGCCCTAACTCATTACAGGTCCCGCTTACGTTCGGCTGGGGGTGAGGGCTGGCCTCTTTTGGGACCCTGACAAAGAATTTAAATTGAAACGGGAGGAGGGAGTGGGAAGAACTCTATGGAAAAATAAAAATCTTGATGAGGATGTGAATATTAAAACCCCCCACTGGCTGCAACTCCTGCTGCAAATCGATAGTCCTGTCCACTGCCACATGGTTTGAAACAGCTCTGGTGATTACCTGGATGTGCTGATGACATGGTTATCCCAAGCATGCTCAAGCTGGGGGTGTTAGGGGTTTACACACCCTGAAACGGTGGCTTTGCTCCCCTCCAGGGTAGCTCCATGCCCACCAGCTAATGCACTGGAGCAAAGAGTACCCCCTGGGCATGATGGCCCCAGTATTTGTCACCGGTGACTTCTCTTTTCCCCGCTGCAGGGCTGAAATTAGGTTTCTTTCAACTTGAAGCTCTGCTCATCTCTTCTGTGCTGTTTCATCTCCTTTGGTGCTCTTTGCTCCATTCTTTTGCATCTAGCATTTATCCAGAGAGGTGGCTGATGCTCCATCCCTGTGATATGATGAGGGGCAACAACCAAAATCTGGAACACAGGAAGTTCCACCTCAACATGAGGAAAAATTTCTTCCCTGTGAGGGTGATGGAGCCTGGAACAGGCTTCCCAGAGAGGTTGTGGAATCTCCTTCTCTAGAGACTTTCAAAACTCATCTGGTCACTATCCTGTGTGGCCTGCCCTAGGTGATCCTGCTTTGGCAGGGTGATTGGGCTCGATCTCCAGAGGTCCCTTGCAATCCCTACCATTCTATGATTCTGTGAAACATCCCAGATCAGGTTGGCTGGGGCTCTGAGCAACCTGTTCTAGTTGAAGAGATCTCTGCTCACCAGAGCAGAGTAGAGGTGCAAAATCCCCTCCCTTTACCTGCTGCCCACACTGCTTTTTCTATTCTTTTGATACAGCCTTTTTGAGATGGGGTGTAAAGAAGCCCTCTGGACCCCCAGGGCACGCTGTGGTTGCAGGAATCGACTGCAACTGCATCTCTTCACAGCACTGCAACTCCTCTGGAATAAATCCTGGTTTATTGGGTGAGGACTCAGCTCTCCATTAGAGCCCATGGTGAGGCCACCACCATGGTCAAAATGTCACCATACTTGAAGCAGTACACACTTGCATGGCTGCTGCAGCTGTTTTCCTGCCTTGCTTTCCTCTGCCCATGCCTTCCCGAAGGCATTTTTCTTTGCCTGCCCATGCAGTCCCAGCATGCCCAGTGCAGGGAGTGTGGGGGTGTGAGGACAATTCACCGCTCCGCATCTCCATGCAACAGCTAGAAGAGTTTTCCCTGGCTCAAGGCTAACTGCAGGTTATTCCCACACCTAACAGAGGGTTCACACAAAGCTCCCTGAGCAAGGGGGGCATGTGCTCCCCATTTTTTTGCGCCCCATCAAAAGTGTCCGCTCTGCTGTGCTCCCTGGACTGGGCACCTCCTCCTCCCAGGCAGTGAGGACCCTGGGCAGTGCGGAACTCAGGAAAGCCCGGTCAGCAGCACCTGGGTGCCCATGAGCTACCTCAGTGTCTCACATCTCCTCCCCCAGCCTCTCCTCCCAGGAATGCTGGGAATGCAAAAACTGACAGCTGCCCAAACCAGCTTTTACCCTTATATAGGATCTGCTTACACTCCTCCCTCCTGAAAGCCGGGCTGGAAAAGCCTGCTGACAGTGTGGGAAGATAAAGGGCTGCTGCCAGAGCAGAGATAAATATTTGTCGTTTTCCATCCCTTTGCAAGAGCGGGCAGCAAGGGTCACAGGCAACCTGTAATTAAACTGGATTCCAATCTGATTAACTGTGACTGTGCCGATTTAACTCTTCTGGTGAGGGGTCTAGAGCAGAAGTCTTGTGAGGAGCGACTGAGGAACTGGGGTTGTTCTGCCTGGAGAAAGGGAGGCTCAGGGGAGACCTTCTTACTCTCCACAACTCCCTGAAAGGAGGTTGGAGCCAGGCAAGGTCAGTCTCTTCTCCCACGGAACAAGTGACAGGACAAGAGGAAATGGCCTCAAGTTGCACCAGGGGAGGTTTAGGTTGGACATGAGGAACCATTTCTTCCCCTCCAGGGTTGTCAAGGCCTGGCCCAGGCTGCCTAGGGCAGTGGTGGATTCACCATCTCTGAAGGGATTTCAAAGCTGTGGAGATTTGGAGCTGAGGGACATGGTTTAGTGGTGTTCTGGCAGTGCTGGGTTAATGGTTGGACTCAATGATTTTAAGATTATCTTAAGGTCTCTTCCAACCAAAACAATTCTGTGATTCTATGGTTCTATAATTCTATGGTTCTGTGCCCAACCACCCACCAAGCCAGCAGTGAGCCACCAGCACTGAAGGGGTTAACACTCATACATCCTGGGAGCAAACTGTCACCAGGGATTAGCTGCAAGTCTGCAGGCTTCATGGGGTGCTCCACTGGTAGCAACGACTGGATGCAAACAGCGTGTGACAGCTGGAACAGGAAAGCGTCCTTGAGTGAATGTTGCATCTTTGGCCTGGATTGAGCCCTTCGCTCCTGGCATCACATCTCGGGGTGCTGATGTGTGTGGGTAACGCCCCCCAATACACTGCTCAGCAGAAGTCCAGCAGCAGAGCCTTCCTTTCCCGTGCACTCACCCCAACCTGTTCCCTCGTCCCGTGTTCCCAGAGCCTCAACGCAAGCCTGGCTGCAGACCCACATGGCTCCCTCTGCCCGTCAGCGCAGGGCCTGGAGCTGGAAGTTCCTGCACCCGACCAGAAACTTCCCCAGTCCCTCCAACATGGGCTACTTAGCCCCAGTTCTCACTGGCTTTCACTGGGCTGATCCCCACTTTGGCAACTCTGTGACCAAATGTGTCCCTGAAGCAGCAACGTTTCTCCCAGTGCCAGGCAGCATCCCTGGCTGAAAAGTGCCTGGGAAAGGGCACGGATCTGGCCAGGCTGAAGCCATGTGCTTTAGTCTTAGCAGAGTGGTCTCCCCGCTGCCACTCCAGCCATTCCATGTCCCAGAGCACCCATCTCCAGCTCTGCCAACTCAGATGAGATGTTCATGTTTCCAGCCTTCCCTTCACAGGCACCAAAATTAAATTTCCTCTCATTTTCAGTCCACTGGGTCTCTGGTTCTCTAAAACATCTTTGCTTAAAAATAACCCAAACCTCGATGTGTAGCAGGAGGAACATGTGCAGGCAGGCTGGGCCATGCCAAACCCTGCATAGGAACTGGGTGCAAACATATTTGTTAATTCATGATCCTATACCCCCCGACACCTTGTTCTCCACTTTGCTGGAGGTGCTTTCCCTGCTCCACAAGGACGCGGAGGAACAATACAGTCGTTGGGGCTGGATTAGATGTAACCCACTTTTAAAGACGCGGTTTCACTACAGGTGTTTGGTGCCTGATCTCTACATTCCTGACATGCCTGAAATTCCCTGACGCTTAACCTCAGCGCTAAATTTCCTGGATTTATAACATTTGGGTTTAGGTTGATAGCAATGACCTTGTAATATTATGCGCCCCAAATGACTGATATCAGAGCTCCACCGTCACTCCAGCTTAATACCATTTGTTGCATGTAACAT
>VWZK01018821.1:62630-111659 GCA_013396935.1 Baryphthengus martii | reverse complement strand
TCTTTCTGACAGGCCCCTTGAAGTGCTGCAAGGCCACGAGAGGGTCTCCCTGGAGCCTTCTCTTCTCCAGAAGTCGTGTTGCCTGATAATAACTGCAGGGCAAGTGGGTAAAGGGTAGAAACCTGAAAGGCCTTGAAGGCACATACCCGTGTGTGTATTTTACACTGTGGTTTCGCTCCGATCCTAGTCCAGGCAGGATAGGTGCCGGTGGCTCCTTGCTGACTTGGTGCCCATGGGAGATGAAGGGCAAGTAGTGGCGGTGGAGAAGGCTACCCAGCTGGTGTGGAAACCAAACCGAATTTCACCCCTGGGCCCCGGACATGACCACTCAGCTGAGTTCTGCCCTTATCCCAACTCAAGATACTGCCCCACACTCAACCTGGGTGGAAAGTCAATGGGCTCGAGCCCAGGGCTGAGTCACAGCGTGGCCTCACCTGCCCCACACCCTGCCCCTGCTCACTCAACAGTTTCCTATCAGCCCTGGCATCGCTTTGTCTTTGAGGAAGCTGCTGGAGATAAATGGCAAGTCTGAGCAGCCGCCTCTGCGCTAGCAACGCAGGCAGGCCTGCCTGCAACTCAGCGTCCCGTGACCTTCTCAGAGATAATCCTTGCTGGGAATGTGATGGAGGGTCATGGGCCAGGAGGAGAAGGAGGAGATGTTGATGCCCAGACCCAGCAGTCCTTTATGAGACTCATCCTGGAGGTGCACAGCCAATGCACAGGAGCGAGTGTACAAGAAGGAGGAGGAGCGAGTGCGGTGTAACCTCTGTCTCACACCTCACTATCGCCGCCATCACCTGCAGACAGCCCCATAAGGCCTGGTGTGGGCTCTCTGTGTATGGCGCTCTGCATAGGCTGGGGACAGCTCATACCAGGGAAGGATAGGAGTTGCCCAAGGTCCTGCCTGCAGGCTGAGCTCTGCCCAGTACCAAAAACAGCCTGGCTGATGCTGTTGCCCAGGACCAGGTGTTTCTGGTGCCTCTCACAATCCACAGCCCCTTCTCCTGCCTCCCAGAGTCTTCCCTGGGACGTGGCCCCAGTGCACACCCAACCCTAGGGACTGGGCTCCCAGGTGGGTAGCCCCCACCTGGCAATGGCCCTGGGGCTGATGCAGGCCCTGGGTCTGTGAAAATCCCATGCCCTGCTGACCAACATCACTAGGGTCATCCAGGAGAAACCGTGATGCTGACTGTCCTGAATCCCCCAGAGGCGCAGCACAGAGAGGTTGGTCTCTCCACTCTTCCAACAAAATGCTCTTTGCAGAAACATGCTGGCTAGAAAATGAGATGTGGATGAAGCAAAAAGGCTCAGATATTAACGATCCCCCTGTTTGTTTTCACTCTGTTCTGACAATTATTTGAATGCCTGTGGTTAGTGAGACCACCCTGGCAAGCAGGGTTCTGGATACCCCATGCCTGAGCCTCCTCTGAACTTTTGGAGTCACAGTGGCCACTAGCCAGGAGCTATCTTCAGCCTCCTCCTGCTTGTCCCTTCAGGAGCCACACATTGTCTCCCCAGCCGAAACCTGCGGTCTGACAGTTCTGCCATGGCTGTCAATGATTCCCTTTCTCCCTTGTGCCATTCCTCCTTCTCCGCCTTGGTGGCTGAGTGCTCCCTGCTTTCATTTTATGGTCACAGGGAATCTTCTCCTTCCCAGAAGCCACTGTTTGCAACCAAGTCTGAACTGTAAGTCACTTGTCAGGCAAGGCACAGGTGACTGAACAGGGCTAATTTGACTTGCAGGCCTTGAAAAGAGCTCTCGAGGCTTCCCAGCTCTGGCAGCCAGGAGCCCGGGTCACCGGCTTCCCACAGGGAGAGGACTGCAGAGCAGTGTGGTTCACTCCTGCATCCCTCCAGTCTGACCTCTGCAGCTGCCCACACTTACTGGCCTGAGGTATCTACACTTTTGGACGTGGCCACAGAGGTGAAGCTGGGATCCCTGGGTGTGAATATTTCCACCTGGATGTGGATATTTCCACCTTCCCTTCCCACTTTTGCCCTGTTTCTCCCTGCTGGGCACATTCCATCCAGTTGTGCTGTGTCTCCAGTTTCCAGAGCAGAGCAAAATCTTTTCCACTAGAAATAGTTTTGTCCTCAAATATTTTTCCTTTGGTTCCTTTTACAGAAAATGTTCTGGTTTTCAGATTTTTGTAGAAAACTCACTCAGAAGTGAAATAATCCCTCAAGTTGAAACGGGAACCCTCCTGTGCCACCCGGCTCCCGGCTCAGGTCCCATGTGCCTCTGTGTGCAGCCTGCAGCAGACATTTGAGAGGCTCCTGGCTCAGCATCACGAGGAGCTCGGTGTGCCATTGGCCTCCTACACCCTTCTCTAACCCCAGGAGCACCAGGTGGCTCCATGGCAGGACACTGCCAAGAGCTGGAAGATCTCCTAGTGCCATCAGCATAAGGGAACAGGTTAGAGCTAGAAAAAGAGGCAGAGCTCCTACATCTCAGTGGGGTATTGGGTGTCAGAGAAATGGTCTTATGGTAGAGACAACAAAGTGGGGGTTGTTTCGCTGAGAACTAAGGCATTTGCCCTCGTTTTCTGCTGAATATGAAAGAAAAGATTAAAACTTAGTTTTGTGGCTGCATTTGCTTCTCCTGTGGCTGGCAGACAGTGGAGGGGAAGCTCTGCAAACCCCAGGATTGGGAGTCACCCCTTGTGTACCTTTGCTGTCCCAAATCCCTTCCTGCTGCTCCTGCCCAGGGAGCGGAGATGAGGGGGTCCCACTTCCCAGCCTGTGATGGCCGCAAGAAGCTGATTATGTCCAGATGTACATTTTTTTCTGGAATATGTCACAGGTCACAGCACTGGGTCTTGAGTGGCCCTTCTAAAGATTAAAGGGGGAAGGAGCCACTTTCATGGGTGATTCCCATTATCTATGGTCACACACTCGCAAACCAAGCAAATACATCAGGGATGAAGGAGTCCATATCCAACACTCACCCAGCGTTCTGGCTCGTGCTTGGAGAGTCGCTTTGGTGGACCTGTACTGCAACAAACACCCTGCCAGAGGTCCCTGCTCGTGTGCAGGAGGTTCTTAGGGCAGGACGTGGTGATTTGGTCCACCACCATGAGCCTGCTCTCTGTGAAACTCTTCTCAGCTCTCTGAGGCAGAGAAGTGGACTTGTGTGTTTGGTGGCACCCATCTCCCAGCCTGACAGTGAACATTACTGCTGACGCCTGGCCTGGGGTCCTTGCTCACCCACCTCCCCAGGAGGACACATGAAGTTTGGCTGGATTTTTTACCACATGTTCAGTTGAGAGAAAGCAGGTTCAAGATGCAGTTTTTTACTGATAGAAGTTGTGGGATAATTTTTACCTTCTGAAGGCTACACTGGTTCAGACCAAATACCTGTTTTGCCCATCTCTTGTCCCCAGCAGTGGCCCAGCTCCTCCAGAGCTTCTTACTGAGGTTTTGGCAGCTTTTTTCACCTCTGTATTTAAACCTGCCCCATGGGAGAGACCATCTCCTTTTTTTTTATTTATACCTTCTCACAATATGATGGAACCATCTTCTCTGCTTCCTGGGCCCCAGTCAAGCTGGCCGTCCCCAGAGGCAGGAAGAGGGAGCTCAGCAGGGCAATCCCAGTGACCATGCAGCCTGTTTCCATCCCTCTCCCATCATATCTCCAGGCAGAGCCTTTGAGGGTGGTAGGTACTATGGAAGTTGCTTAGCTTGGAGTTCCCCAACCCTGGGTCCCCACTTTAAGTCGTTTGATCTTTTGACTTCTCCCTTTCTTGGTCATCTTCCATAATCACATCATTTTCTCTTTCTGAAGACCCCCTTTAGAGAAGAGATTAGAATTTCATGATTTCTAGAGGGGCTGACACTCAGCCCTCAGGAGAAATCCATGGAAACAGTGACCAGGGAAGAGTGAGCTTAGGATAAGGAGGTACAGTTTCTCTCCTAGATACTTTCCCAGCCTCCATCTTCTTTTGGCATGCAAGATTTTCTGAGCCTGATGTGGTTTGTTGGTTTAGCAAATCTCAACAGGTCTTTTTCAAGCACTTAGTGTCTCCTTGTGTCCACGAAAACCTTCTGCAGTCACATCTTTGCCAAGGAGTTCCCCTGATCCATCAGCCTTCATGGGATAAATCGCATCTTCATTTGGCTATGTTTGGCTTCTCCTGGTCCCACATGGTGACCTTTAGCTTTTGCAATGGCAGAGCTGGAGAACAGCAGATCCTTTCCATTTTCAGGGTGATCTCTGAGTTCTCCAGATCCTTGAGCTGTCTGTGATCCAGACTGAACAACTCCAGTGGCATCACTGCTATTGCAGAAGCCATCTCAGAGGAGCTGACCAAAACAGGAAGATGTCTCCTAGCCATGTGGTGCTTGAGCAGGCCCTACGAGTAATGCTGTCTTACACCAACATCCCTGTAAGACAGGGTGTGTATCTGTCCCTCAGTCCTTGTCCAGCACATACAGGATTCCTGCTGTTCCTCATCCTGCGGTCCTACAAGCCAAACTCATTGTTCCACCACCTTTGACCCCTAGAGTAACCACCACCTCAAGCAGTGGCAGCTCTCAGATGGAAAAACCTTGCTTTTCCATGTCTCCAGGAGCTATAGCCGGTTCTGCTGGGGACAGGACCAAGAGATCACACACTCCTCGCCTGTAGCCGATACCTTCAAAAGTGACTTTGCATCTGCAAATGGAGGCATCTATAAGGAGCTTGATGAGTGTTTCCTAAGCCTGCCCGTTGCCTTGCTCCCAGCCCAACCTAACCGGGATGAGCAGTGCTACCTGACTGGTTTCTATCCAGCTTGGCTGGTTTGGCTGTTGCCTTGCTGGTTGCTGGCAAGACAACTGTATTTTCTGGTTTGACTTGCAGCGGCTTTAATGTGGGATGAGCCTGCTGGGTGATCTACTGGTATGTTGTAGCTCCAACATAGCCTGGAACTGGGGGAGCTCCTGGGCACGCACAGATCTGCGGTTGTGCAGCTGGAGAGGACCACGACCTTCTCACCAGAAACAATCATCGCTTGGGCACTGGAAAAGTCCTCGTCCAGGTGGCCATATATCCCCATTATCCCCTACATGTAGTAACCTTGGAAGATCTCCAGCATCTCAACACCGCTCTGCTTCTCATGGCTGGACACAGGATGCTCAACCAAAGGGCATCTACGCTGGGCATGGGCTGCCTTCAGCAGAGCTCCTCAGATAGCCACAGGCTCTCTAGGCTGGCATGTATTTTCCAAAATGTAGTTGCCCTAAATCCAGGAAAGCAAAGTGTTGGCCTCATTCCTGATAAGAGAGATCACCCCAGTCCTGCAAACACTACTGTTTAGGTTTAAGGTTTAAGCAGATGTCTTGCTTGAAGTCACCCAGGGAATCTGCGACAAGGCCAGGAGCTGGATGCAGATCTCTAAAATCTCATTTGATATCTTCACCACCAGACCTGCTGCCTTCTGTCGAGTCATGTCTAGGGACAGTGACGGAGCTAAAGAGCAAGGAACTGAACACAAGCATTCCGACTCCTCCTCCTCTCTGCTTGTTTCCACCTGGGCTGGCTCTCCATAAATGATGGAATAATTGAGGCTATTACAGTTAACTTGAAAGGACCCTGCAGCATGAATTCATGATCCTAAACATAACCAGTTCCAGGTTAGTAATTAGTGCATTTCACTGTGCTTCACAGATGCATCCTGGGAGCTGTGAAATAAGTACAGGATCAGCAAGAAAAATATCTGGAAGCGATGGCTGGGATTTCAGATAACTCTGTGGCTTGAAAACCTGACTGGATTTTTGCTGTCTGCCTTGTTAGAACTCCATCATTACCAGAAAGCCTTTGGGAATTGCGGCAAAATCCTCAAATTTCATTTCCTACCTCAGAAGTGAGGGCCCCGTATAATTCCTGTATCACAGGTCTGGCTGGATCCATTCCAGTATGAGCATGGACATGTCACTTTGTCGTCCCGTAACTCATTTTCTCCTTCTCTAAAATGGCATCAGTGTTTCCCTGCCTTGGAGGAGTGATGAATATTTGCACAGAACTTTGGTGTTCTTTGAGGAGAGGAAAAAATCCCTGTGAAATGCTGTGGTCCTCCCTCCCCCCACTCGGTGAGTCACGCTCAGGTCAGTGACCATGGGGGAGAAGAACATTTTTAGCATCGTTCGGAGCCAGCACTCAACACAGGACAGGAGCCAGACCCCAGGAAACGCTACATGCAGAACGTGATAAATCACAGCTTTCGCTGAATCCCCCCAGGGGGAAACCTGAAGCTCCTTTGTCCAAGCTTGTTAAGTTGTAATACATTAAGAAGGAACTGACTCATGTCTTCTAGGAGCTGAAACTCTTCCTTGAACAAAGAGAGATCATAGGATGTGATGGTCCTTCCTGGGCACTAGGAGCTGGGTGACTTAGGCAGAGCTGGAGTCTGAAAGCAATGCCAGGGTAAGGTTAGTAACCCTATTTTGGTGGTCTCCTGGAAGTGTTTTTCTCTTTATTTCTGGGCTTTGCCCAGTGGTGTCTCTGTCCCTCTTCTCTCAGCCCCCTCTCACCTCTCCAGGATCCTGGCAGAGCCCATCCTGGCCAGGTCAGCACTGAGCATGGACACTGGGGCTGAGATTTTTCTGGTCAAGCCCATTATACCCCTGATGCTGCTGTGATGGTGCAGTGTGCAGTGCAGGGTGCACACTGCAGGATGCAGTGCTCCCTGTGGTGATCAGGGGCTGTGTGAGGGGTCCCTGTGCTCCTGGGAGCAGTATCAAGGCAGATGTTGCCTTGCCCTGGACATTGCGAGGAGGTCCACTTAGTGGTGGACCAAATCTTACACCTCCTTTAATCTCATTCTGCTCTCATTCTCTCAGTCATCTTCGTGGTGTCTGTGATTTTCCAACTGTCCTCAACTGTGATTTCCCAGGAATTCCTTTCTCCTTCCCCATCCTCCCACTCTCTATTCCTTGACAACCTCCTGTTTCAGCTATGTTTAAGATTATACAAAGCAGGTTCTGCCTGTGGCCCTCAAAGACCTTTCCTGGGAGGTGAACCTGGTACCTGCTGACCAGGGACTCGTGCTCATTTGATGGCCGTGGAGTCAAGCTTACCCCACTTGTAGCTGTGGCAGTGAGGAGAGGTTTGATTTCAGTGGCAACTGCATCCTCCGGGCAATGGGGGACGTGTGCAGGAAGAAGTGTTTATTTTCCCAGCTCCTTCCCCTGCAGCCCCCGGCAGATGTCTGGCTGATGGTGGGAGCACCGCTGTGCGCCTTTGGATGGGTGACTTCATCGCCGAGCGGGAAGGATTTAGTCTGGGAATCTGTGTTGAGTCCCAGCCAGATCCCAGCGTGGGGCCTTTCTGGGAGCAAAGGCTGCTCGCGAGGCAGCCCTGCTGGTGGCTGTGCTGCTGCCAAGGGACAGAGATGCTGCTGGGGAAGGTCCAGCCAGTCAACCGTGCTCCTGAGAGGTGCAGAACCAGGTCTGGCTGTACCACTGTTATCCTCTGCTCTGTGATGGTGGCCACGGGACACAGAGGTGTTTGGTCTGAGCCAGGTGAGTGGACGGGACAGACCAGAGTGTTGTAGGATACCCAGGAGATTTTGGAATGAGCCGCCTTGGCACTGATGTTATGCTGTAGGGACGTCCGCGTGGGTGACCACTGTCTCCAGGCAGGAGGGGCTGATGGGGTGCAGCTCCCACAGGTCTGGGGTCTCACACAGTTCCAGGGTGCTATCAGGATGCTCCTGCTGTGGTTGTGGTGGAGAAGTTCCCACACACACTGCCTCCCTCCCTCCTCACATGGGACTGCACAGTGGAGAAACAGTGCTCAGGGCTGCTGGAAAGGCTCTCTACATCATGCTGATACATCAGAGCAGAAGCCTCAGACCAAAGTAGATCTCCACCACAGCCCTGGGCTCTGAAGCTGCTGAGCCTCCCACAGGATCAGAAGAGAATGAGCTAAGAAAATATATGGAGTGGAAAAGTAGAGCAGTTAAAGCTCTGAAGAAGAACTCAGTGAGTGTGGAGAGAGGTTTAAACACGGCTTCCCTCTGCGTGTGCGGGTTACAGAGACCAATGGGAGAGGTGGAGGCAACTTCGTTTCTGGACTTGACACTCGTAATGGCTTTTGTGTAACTTGGTGAAAGCCAACAACAAAGCTGCTGCAGAAGTGTCTGGTCTCCGTCCCTCAGCAGGCAAATAAAACTTGGGGAGAGGCTTTTCAAGTGAAAGATGCACAGAGGTGAAGATCGGAGTGGGGCTGAGAGTCAGTCACGCAGTTTGACCACAAGTTCCCAGCACAAAACCAAGCTGCAGCAGAAACCAGGGGCAAAAATCCCAGAGACCCAGAGCTGGTCTTGGGTGAGCACATATACCTGGTCCACAGCAAACCCTCCATGGGTTTGGGGCTGTGCAGCCTGGCATCACTGTGAACCCAAGGAGTACTGGGAGGGAGATCTAAGGAAGAAAGCTCTGCCAGCTCTGAATTTGAGCTGCCTAGGACAACACAAATGGAGTCAGCAGGAATGGCTGGGAGTTCCCCTGAACTTCGCTGCTTTTCAGGGCTGTGTCAGCACAGGCATCTCAGGAAATCCTTCACAAGGACATTGTCAGTGGTGAAGAGGCCAAGCAGCCCAGCAAGCTGCAAGCAATTAGGACATTTCTATTTTCGTAAGTTAGATCCCAAAGCAGCAGGTGGTGTGGCTTCAAGGGCAGATATTAATGAACTGGAAGGCACACGTGTAGGCATGAGGGAGACATTAGACTTGCCATCCCATACTCATCCCCACTTAGGACTTGAGCAATCTGAGCCTAAAGGTACAAACCAAAAAACAGACAGGTGAGAGTATTGTCAGGGTGAACAGCGCCAGTAAGTAAACAGAAAGTGCAAAGAGCACAGATTTCACAGCAGCATGTTTGGTGGCTGGAGGGCTAGAGCTGCAGAGGATTTTGAAGACGTCTTTCCCCAACCAGAGAAATACCCAGCGGTGCCCCAGGAAGGGCCAAGGGAAGAGCCTGGCGTCACATCACTGTGGACGCCCACGCGAGGGTGGAGGTGTGCGGTGATCACCGCGGCAAAAAGCTGACACGAGTCTCCAGAGTCTCACACCCAGACTCAACATCCTACATATATAGGAGGAGTAATTCCATTGCTTTCAAGGGGAAAAATTTTGGTGGAGGTGACTCCTGCCAAATATTTTTACGTTGTGTGCATTAGCAGGGCTCTGGCAGGTAGGCTTGGAAAAACAGGAGCAATCTCATGTGCGATGAGCTCTCCTTTAGGATACGGTGACCTCACTGCTCTCTGGGTGGCAGGCAGCGCTGGGGGGTAGCACAGAAAAAATGAAGCCATTTAGAACAGCGTTTTGAGCATTTTGTTTGATACAGGTGATGTTTTGAGTTGGAAAGAGTAGAGGAACATGATCCATGGGTCTGAGCCAGTTTTTAACAGCCAGAGTTGCTGGACTGAGGCTTGGTAAAAAAAAATAAAAAAATGAAGACAACAGAATAAATCGTCTATAATGGAAACAATGTGCCTGAGTGAGGATGAGGGCATGGCCCCAGCCCTTCCAATGACAGAGGAATACAACAAACCTTTGAGTGTCAGTGGTGTTGGCAATCAAGTCCCCAGTGCAGCAGCTTGAATCACACAGATGTGTGACGTGGGGTTCAAACTGCCCGTAAAGTGTCTCACAGAATCACACAGAATGGTAGAGGTTGGAAGGGACCTCTGAGGATCATCTCATCCAACCCCCCTGCTCCAGCAGGGTCACCCAGAGCAGGGTGCCCAGGATCACATTGTCCAGGCGGGTTTGGAATCTCTCCAGACAAGGAGACTCCACAACCTCTCTGGGCAGCCTGGGCCAGGCTCTGGCCCCCTCACAGCAAAATTTTTCCTCCTGTTCAGATGGAACCTCCTGGGTTCCAGTTTGTTCCTGTTGCCCCTTGTGCTATCACTAGGCACCACTGACAAGAGTCATCAAGCATGTCTCATTCCCCAGGAGATATCAGAAAAGCTTCAAACTGCAAAGAAATACAAGACTACAGGGCACGTCCTGGACCACGAAGTCCTCCTCTGTGTGACAGACCTTCTCTGTTCTGATAGCTGGAATACCCTTTAACTTTCCTGTGGAAATTTCTCTGTGGCCAGTTCATACTCTTGTTTTTCAAAGGGGACAAAACACCTCCAGGAGCCATCAGCTAGTGAGACCCCAGGAGGACACCAGTATCCATCTGTGCAACAGCGTAGTTGAACCCAGCATCAACCAGTTTGGTGCTGGAATCCCCAGAGAAGGAGAAACCAGCACAAATATTTCACATCTTTATTTATAGGAAGGCATATTAGTGAAACCTACTTGACAAACTGCAGAAATACCTTTTCCATCTGAAAATGGGCTGCTAATAGGAGAAGATTTAGTGCTTTCAAATGCACTTCAAGAGGGTTTGATAAAAGTGCGTGGGAGCAAAGTCCAGAGCTTGAACTAATACGTCTCTGCTGGATCAAAAATGCTCGTCTAGACTCCGGGAGGATGCAAACTGAGTGCCAGAGCTACTGCTGGAGAGGAGGCTGCGGGGAGCAGCTGCGTTATTACCCTGGCGCTGTTTGTTGTTTAGCAGGGGCCCTTTGTACTCAGTGGGGTCTTGTTTAAGGGCTGGTGATTCATAAGACAAAAATAATGTCTAAAGGATCTATAGTACCGCTTCAGCGCAAAAATCTAAGATAAAAGCCAGAAATATTTTAAACTGGACTCCAGTGAACATAGAGATAGGGAAGGATGTTAGGGCTCAGTGTGTGTGCCAAAAATAGAATACATCAGGGAAAGCAGCCTCTAACAATGGCGCAGGAAAAGCTTATCTCCAGGAGCAAAGTAGTATGGATTTCTTTATACTGCCTGGAAAAATAAAACAAAACAAATCAAAACAAAAAGATGTCCTGTTCTAGACCCTTAGTCCCTGCCCATGGCAAGGGAGTTGGAACTAGCTGATCTTTAAGGTCCCTTCCAACTCAAACCATTCTATGATTCTATAATTCTATGATTTCCAAATGTCTAAACCAGCCCTCTCAGATCCACCACAGCCGTTAAGGACGCAAATGAAATGCATTGCTGTCAGATGTGGCTCACCTGGCCAAGGAGGAGCTGGGTCACACATCACTGCTTAATACATTTAAGTAAATTGCAGTGAAAGGTGGAAATAGAAACATTGCGTCTGATCTTCATGATCACAGCATCATGAACGGGTGCAAAATGAGGAGCTGGGCTGCAGCCCGCGTGGGGAATTCACACACTGGTACTGGTGAAGGCAACTCCCGTCTGCTGATGAATGTTGTCGGAATGTCATTCTGTGGGGAGCCCTAAATGCGTGTGAACTGAGGGAAAGCAACCAGTCTGATCTCAGTCAGAATTTACCACTGCTCCATGTCATATCTACCTGGGGACAATGATGTCCATCTGGAGAGTCTTGCAGGAGGCAGATCTTGTCCACTTCTCTAGATGAATGACTTAGAAAATTACTAATATCTTGTGCAAATCTGAGAGGAAGGGGCCACCAGATCAGAGATTTCATCCAGGAAAGTCTTTGGCAATAAACGTAACGGTGGGAATAACTGGATGTTTGGGTAGGACAAGATAGGGTGGACAGACGGCCATTGGGTATGGTGGAATGAGGGAGGATGGACAGAGAGTTGCTGGGCCACAGGAGAGATGGTGGCTCAGAGAGGACAAGCAGGTCACCTCAGGCACTTCCTGGTAGTCCAGGGTTGATGTGATTGTAGTTCCCTGTTATAAGAGTGGTGTTCATGAGCAGGGGCACGGGGAGTGTTGTCTGTCAGCATCTCTGGCTGAGATGTGACTCTTTTCATCACTCTAATCTCACAGTGTGAACAAAGGTGGAGGAAACACCCATAGGTCTGTCCAAGGGACGCTGCAATGCGAAATTTCAACATCCACCCAGACGAGTGCCAGCTGCCAGGTATTTGCACATCCTGAGCAAGGTGGGGAGAGGCTCAGCAGGTCAAGAGAGCCTCAGGCTTCAGGATGTTCAGCTCCAGGGACCCCAGCATAAGAAACACATGGACCTGCTCAAGTGGATCCACAGGAGGCCCTGAAGATGATCAAGAGGCTGGAGCCCCTCTGCTGTGAGGCCAGGCTGAGAGAACTGGGGTTGTTCAGCCTAAAGAAAATAAGACTTCAGGGAGACCTTATTGTGGCCTTTCAGTACTTAAAGGGGGCCTACAGGAAAGATGGGGAGGGGCTCATTATCAGGGACTGAAGTGATAGGATAAGGGATAATGGTTTAAAACTGAAAGAGAGGAGATTTAGATTAGATATTAGGAAGAAATTCTTCATTTTAAGGATGGTGAGACACTGGTACAGGTTACCCAGAGAAGTTGTGGATATTCCATCCCTGAAAGTGGTCAAGGCCAGGCTGGACAGGGGTCTGAGCAACCTGCTTTAGTGGAAGGTGTCCCTGTCTGGAGTGACAGCTGCAGGGGGGTTGGAGCTGGATGATCTTTAAGTTCCCTTCCAACCCAAAACATTCTATGATTCTATGTGCCAAAGCAGATCTGCAGGTGCACGGGCAGCTCAGCCCTAGGCTGCCGGTGCTCAGCCAGACAGACCATAGTCAGAGTTCATCCAAGACACTGTCCCGTCGTCCAGTGCTGTACATGCTGCAGGTTTTAATGTGGTTTTCTTTTAATTGTCCCAGTCCATCCAGGTGAGTGAGTAAACATACTCCCTCACCTCACTCCAGTGGAGGTACAGGGCTTTTGGCTGCATGGCAGATGTGGCTCCTTGCAGCCGGTAGCTCAGGATGGGATGGGGACAGTGAGCCTGGGAAGGTGGCCACAGAAGCAATGTGAGATGTCCATGGGCACTGGGCCTGCAGCGGACAGCCTGGGATTTTCTCCTCTGGGCTGGGGCAATGCTCGAGGGGGACCTGCTGCAATGGACAAAAACCCTGGTAAGTGGACTATCAGGAGGATTGTGTAAATATTTTGATTAGCTTCTCCTTGAATCTAGATGAAGGGTAGATTTTTATCACATTTACCGACAAAAAAACTTTTTTTTTCTTCCGGGAGGGAGGAGGAGGCTGACTAACTGCTAGAGGAGGATTCCTAGGGTGATTTAATACCAGATGAAAGCAGCCAGATAGGAGCTGCTGCTCCCCAGGAGCAAGTGGACAGCCATCAACAGCAAGCATGTTGGACGCAGCCAAGCTTATGATTCCTGTTGATTGGGACATACTTGACAGGCCTGTCTGCTCAGAAGCAACACACAAGCACGGGGCAGCAGCTGGTGCCACAGAGCGTGTCCAGCTCCCCAGGCAGCTCGGAGCTGGCTGCCTCCTCCCTCCAAAGCAGTTTGCAGGGTTCATTTGCAGGGCTTTGGTTTAATCCGGGTGCATCGGCTGGCGTAGGACCTGTTGTACGTGGCCCGCGCCACAAGGGAGATGGGCTTTGCCACACGGTTCACACCAATGCAACTGCCCTGCGGGGAGATGGTTCCTCTGCCATGGTCTGGACTCATCCCAGTGTGAGCTCGCCATAGCTGCTCTCAGGCCAGAGGACATCCTCTCCTTGCCAGAAATCCCTAGGGGAAGTTCAGCTGAGCCTGCCAACAGCAGGTGCCCAATGCAGTGGAGAAAGTCTGTGACTAATGAAAATGGGATGAGTGGCATTTCCATCAGCAAAGTCTGCCTGGGCAAAAGCCAGTGCAGGGGACTCCTGTGGGAGTGGAGGAAGCTGAAAACAGAAATGTTCACTTGCTTGAAGGGAGTAGGTCTGAAGCTGAGGCGTCACCAGGCCTGGATGACTCCAGAGGTGTGGGAAGAGACACAACAGAAATGCTTCACACCTCGTCTGCATCCCCAATACCGAGGATTGCTAAATATTGCCTGGAGGGGAACTGCCGACAGTTCCTCACTCCGTCAGCCACCTCCACAGACAGCAGGGATGGGGCTGGGCTGGCATCGGGCTTGCAAAGGCCTGGTCGGGCATTGTCTGTCTGTCAGTCCATCCTGCCTGTCATCCAGCTTCATCCGAGGTGCTTCTGCTAGCTCTCAGCAGAGTGTGGCACCCTGTGAAACCTTGGACACCTTCTGTGGCATCGTCTTCCTTTTATAAAATGCACCGTGATCTTCCTTATTTCCTCTGACAGAGGCTCTGTGGGGCAGAGCACAGCACCAAGCACAATTCAGGACGGCTTTTGCTTCAAGGCTACACGAATATTGTATCTTTGAACATCTGATAGTTTAAACGTTTGTGAATGCTTTACATAGAAAATGTCAATGTACCTTTTGCTTTGGAAATGATTTTACAAGTGGAAATGATGAAAATACGGTTCAGGGCATGTAAAGGTGTTGGAGGCAAAAATGTAAAAGGTTTGGTAAGAAGAAAAAAAAAAAACAACAAAAAAATAACACAGATGCTAAACCATTTCCACTAAAGAGTTGTCTTAAGGGGAAATTTACTTCCACCTCGATCCAATAAAACCGCAGAGACATCTTTTGGTGCAGTCCATGTGCAGAGGGAATCATTAGAGCAGGGGGCAGGGTGCGAGGGAGAGATGAGTGCAACGGTGGCTTGCTGATGGGGGAACTGGAGACAGTCGGGGTCAACTGTCCTGCAAACAGCAAATGATGTCTATACCAGGACAGTGGTGGCAATTATGGGCCTTATCTCAGCTGGAAGAAAGCCTCAGAAAGTGATACCAGCATATGGAGTAGGTGGTTCAAGGTTATATCCTGGCTGGTGTATCGAACGGTTCCTGGGAAAGATCCTGACCCTTGCATCTTGCCCATGAAATAGCCTCCAGCACTGCTTTGGGGATCCTCTACCTGCCCTGTGGTGGAGTCTCTTCACCACACAGCCCTCTGAGACGCAGTGCAGAGCTGAAACATGTCTCTGAGAGGAAGTCACCTTGATGACACCCAGCGGCACATGCTCAGCCCGTGTTGACCCCGCGGCTGCTGCAGGTCTGGAATGTCACCGCGCAGCAGCTGGGATGCCGTAAACACCACGGCAGCAGTTTGCAGAGGGCTGCTACGGCTTTGTGATCTGAAGGCCTGATTTGTTACGCAAGCTGAGGTTGTCAACAGATTGGTTCTGATAGAGGGCAGCTAATCCTGCATGCTGATTAGCCTGGCTCGTCAGTGAATGCCTGCACGATCGCTATCACGAGAAGTGCGTCATGGCTGGAATTTCTTCTCCTGTCTTTGAGTCCGCAGCTCCCGCCACAAACCCACAAAATGCAGAGCTGTGGCAAGACAACAAATAGCACTGTGCTGGGGCAGTCTGCAAAGCCACTGTTCGCGTCAGGGAACAGGCACGGTGCCCTGCCAGCCACCCTCGCACGTGGGAAAACAAAGGAAGAGGATGCAAATGCGATTTTCAAGTAGTCCTGTCCGTCAAAGGACTTACTTAAAATGGGACTGGAGATGTTCAGATCTACTCTGCACAACCTGCTGTGCTGGAGAGAGGACCATTTGTCCTCTGAGGTTGACTTTGTGTGATGACTCTGTGTTGGGCAGTGCTAATGGGGTTGCTTCAGGGGAACAAATGTAGATTCCCACCCTGTATCCCTGCTCCAGGACCAGGCTCTCTTTCTGAATCACCTCTGGCAACTGACCCTTTGCAGCTCCAGCCAGTACAGCCACCTTATCCCAGTTTCCCAATTTACAAGGCACAAGAGCTGCTGAGAGAGAGATTCTGGTGATGCTGGGGCAGCTGGTGGTTGGTCAAATGCTCTCTGGCCCACCATGTTTTGTGTTCCTCCTTCACTCCTTGTTGTGGGGGGTCTCCAGCTCCATCCAATAATCAATCTCTTTCATGCCCCACTTGTTTGACAGTGCTCCAGAGAGCATTGTCATCTCACAGGTCCATCGTCCTGTCCCACCAGCCCACCCTGGGCACATGTACCATGAACCTGGGAGTCTGCAGATGACTCCAGTGCTTGGCCGTGCTCCAGCCCTCTCCCTGCACGTCATCAAGCCCCAGGTGCTTGCCCAATCAAACTGCCTGCTCAGCAGCTCTTCCCCAGTCCCACAGTCTTCTCTCTCCTCCCCCAGCAGCCTGGGATGGATCATCCCACAGGTGTCTTTTCCGTGGCTGCCCTGTTCCCTGCACCCCCCAAGAAAAGAATGTAGCTTTGCAGAAACAAGGCAGGAACAAAGCAGAAAGGAGCAGTTCCGTATTATTTTCTTTTCTGGGCCATTTTGAATTAATTAAGGAATGTGATCTAAACTATAAATACCCTCCATCACGTATGATTTATGGCCTGTTTGTTCTGGATTGGTATGTGCTTAATCTCTAATTGTAAGCCCACCATCTGTTTTTATTGATCTGCTTGCCAGGAGAGTTATTGCTCTCCTTGGCCTTATATGGGAAAATTAGGTATGTGGTGAGCAAGCCAGCTCTGGGGCTGCTCTTACGTCAGCCTTGGAGCTGCTCAGGAGCACACTTCCCAGCTCTGCTCTGGCCTCGCGCTTCTGGCAGTCTCTGTTCACCATGTGAAACTTGAACTTCTGGGTCCCACAAAGCCCCGTTATGTGCAGGAGCATCTGCCTGTCTCAGCCTCCCTCTGTGTCAATCCCCCTTCAACCCTCGGTTTTGCTCTTAAAAAAAAAAGACTGCCACGGGGAGAAGAGGTTGGCGTGGCCTTGATGTTCTTGGCTACAAATCAGGCTGCCGCCAACTCAGCCCGGGTGCTTTCAATGGTGGGAGTGTCTCCATGAGAAAACAGGCTGGATTTATTCATTAAACCTAGAGGGATTCGGCTGCATTATTAACCGGCGAGATAATAGCACCCAAGCCCAGCCCACGTGTCCTGCACAACTGGAGCAGAAAGGGAAGGATAAAAGCTCCCAGGAATTTTTTGAGGCTTAAAGGAAGCCTGTGGATTTGAAGAAAGAAGTACAATTGATTTGCAGAGCTGGGAAGCACGGAAAGGCGGCGATGGTGCTACAGGAGAGCTGCCCCCAAATGGAAGGGGGTCTCCATCCCCCAGTGGGGCCAGATAACCCCTCCAGCTCCCAGACTCAGCTGGACTGTGAATGGAACCCCCCAGTGCAGAGTGGGATGAGTCATCCTCACTTGGGAGGCCATTTTGGGCTTCAGGATGGGTAAAAAAGGAAAAGCACAATGGAGAAGCACCTGGGGTTGCATGGCTGCTGAGGAAAGGAGATCTGCAGCTTGGAGGTGACTTGTTAAATAAAAAAAAATGGGTCTTAGTCTGGAGAAAGCAGGCCTGGCTTGGTGTCAGGGCCTTTGCTGGGGAAGCTGTGGCATGGGGACATGTATCTGGGGAGATCTTGGCTACTGCACTTTCTCATTTGTGTCTCAGTGCTGGTGTTTGCTGCAGGAGTTGAGGGCCATGTAGGATCCAGCCACTTAATTGCTACCTGGGGTACGGGGGGCACAGATAACCTTAACTCTGCCCTCTGGTGTGGGTGCTGCCTGGGGGAGCAGCATTCTCCAGACCGTCCTGTGGAGCTCCATGGCCCAGTGGACTTCAAAGGCTGTGTCCCAAATGTAGAAGACCAACCTTGCTGTGGTGTCAGCTGGTTGTGATGGAGAGTCTCAGTGGGCTGTAACCCTGTCAGCACCTAGTGGCTCCCCCATCTTTTCCAATTGGAGGGTGTCCCAGCACACCTTTGGTTTTGCAGCTTCCTCCCTATCTGGGGCCACAGTCCCCTTCCTGGCTCTTTCTGGACACCTCACATAGACATGATGCTGTCACATCCCATCATCATCCATCCAGCTCTACCCATCACTCCGCCAAATCACTACCTCCTCCTGCTGAACTCCCTCCTTCTGCTGAGCTCCCAGACCTGCCCATCATGGCAAACTGGGTGTGATCCCCCAGCACAGGAGCACAGCACTGCCAGGACCTGGCCCACCGCCGCGCAGGCCCTCTCTGAGTTGCAACCTGAGCCTTTATGTGCTCCTGGATGAGACAGCTCCTCATGCTTGGGATGTTCCGTGTTGTCCTTCACCGCTGGCTCAGTGCCACAGCAAACAGCAGCCCTGTCACAGGGCTCCCTTCCCAGCCCTGCTTGGGAAACCCACTGCTGGGACCCAAGCTCATGTATTCCATTCCCCTCTCCTCTCCTCAAAGGGAAAAACAGGGAGAATCCCTTTAAAATGTCCCATTCATTCCTAGGCCATTTCCTCAGCCACCCTGGGGCCTCATACCCCACTGCTCCCTCCCCACAAAGATACCCATCTGGCCAGCAAATGCTTCCCCGTGACTTGGCAGCCATTGCACCATCTGTTCTCGCTGCCAAAGTCCAACGAGGCAGCTCCATGGCCAGAGCTTGACACCCTCCAGCTTGGATGGGCTCCCTGGACACGTGCCTCACCCCATGGGGACCTGCTGGGTGCAGGGAGCAGGTCTGGGGAGCCGCAGATGAGCGCTTGCCGAGCCAGCATTGCCTCCCTGGTTCAAAGGAGCACATTCCCTGCATCCCTGAACCACTCTCCAGCCCTCAGCCTGGGCTGGGTGTGATGCTGGAGATCCGAGGTGGTGCTGGTGGGCTGAGGGGTGCTCTGTGACCAGTGCTGCACAACATCTGCTGGGAGAGGAAAGTTTTAGGGCCAGCTTCTTCCCAGCTCCAGTGAACAGCTGCCAGGCAGGACACCCACCAGAACACCACGTGGAGATGGGAGCTTGGCGTTGCTTCTGCCTTGCACCCCTGGAACCACCAAGCACCCAGGGATGCACAGCTGAGGGGCTCCTTGGGGCACTGCCAGACACCTGCTGTGCTGCTGTGTCACAAGTGGTGGGGATGGAACGATGATCACAGTCCCCTGCCTGGTTTCTGCTGGGGCTGCCTTGGCCAGAGCGTTCCCTCCCCATTCCACAGCCTGTGTGAGTTGAGCCCCTTCCTTCCCACTGAGATGGGAGTCTTGCCAAGCCTCTGCCGCTATATTCATGTATCAACCATGAAATGTCCCCTAAATACATTTGCAGTTGAGCTCTCATCATTTGCTCAGCCTCCCTCATCCTTCCATGGTTATTATTTTAAGCCATTCCCCTGATTTCAGGGCGCTGGTCGGAGATCCCCATTCCCAGACTGACAGATGTGTGCGATGACAGAATTTCTGCTCTTGGGCAAATTAATTTCCCATGGGATTGCGGCCTAATATATTAATATAAAACTGACACATTTTTACTCAGCTGAAAATAAAATCGCTCCAGCTCTGGTTTGCATGAGATAATGTTTCCAGGAGATAAGGCAGCAGCTGGAGTGTGAATTGCCATGTGGATCCCATTTTTCCCACAGATCCCCAGCAGTGTTTCTTGGCCAGGATGCGCAACATCAGCTTTTCATTAGCACCACCCAGCATTAGTGCCACGTTTGTGTTCTGCTTCCTCTCACCCCACACCTGCCTGTTCCTGGGCAGAGCAAATGGCTGGGCAAGTGGGAGCAGGGAGTCTCCCTGCCCAATGTCTTCGGGATTTGCTGAGGGGATCTGCCTGAAGCCGCACTGGTGCTGGGGGAGGCTGGTTCAGACCCCAGCCCTGATGCCTTCAAGCTGGGATTGCAGCAGCCTGGCCTGAAGGAGGGAAGCGAGCAGCCTTCGCACGGGGATGGCTGCTCCTTGCCTAATGGCCAAGTCCCAACTGGGTCGAAGGGACGGCAGATCTCCTTTGCTCCTCCTCTGGGAACGGAACCATCGAGAAAATCATTTGGGGAATGGGATTTCCATCCCTGCGGGCAGGATCATGCCGCTGCTGAGAACAGGGCAGCCGGGGCCGACATCCTGGCTCCTGTCCCGCTGCCCTCTGAGCTGGTCTAATCCAGTGCTGTCTCTCTAAGGCTCCTTTGTGTACGAGTCCCAGCGAGTAGGAGGTTGTGAGCCTGGGGTGTGGGGTGGCTCAGTGCCTCTGGGGGCCAGGCTGTATTTGGAAGTTGATCTCAGGGCCCTGGAGCCCTGGATCCATTAGCGCATGCAGCAGAAATTAGTGTGTTTGATCCAGAGATCCTGACCTCAACCCTTATAAATAACCCAGCCAGGGCCATGCAGAGTACATAAAACAGTTTGTCCCCTCCCCTCCTCTCCTCCCTCCACTCATCTCCCTCACTGCCCTGGGAACTTGTCCCCCCTCCTCAAGATGATTAAATCCTGAAGAATGTGCTTGGGGCTCTGCAGGCACCAAGGCAGAGAAGGCTGATGAGACACGGGTGGTGTGAAGGTTCTGCAGAGCCAGCATACCAGAAGGGGCTTATCTCCAGGCTGCACAACCCAGGCACAATCAGAGCCCCTTGGCTTGTTCCTGTGGCTGGGTAGATCCCATCTCACCCCATCCCATCCTCTTTGCCTGGGGCCTCTCTGGTGTCAGACATTACAGCAGCTCGTTGTGAGCTTTCCCTTCTTCTATGTATGCCGCTTAAAGCTTCCCTGGGGATGGATTAACGGGTCACTGCAGACCTGCTGCCTGACACTGCTTTTCCAGAGTGACTTTCCCGGTGCCACTTGGCTGTGGCTGTCCGAGCCATCACACCACCATGGCCTGCACTTGTTGTGGCCAGGATGGCAAGTGGTATTCCATACCTGGTAGTAGTGCAGATGGGGACACTACCCCTGGAGCTCTCTGTGGAATGTTAGGAGCTACCCCCTTCCAGGGTCTTCTCCATGTCTGGAGAGAAATCTGCCTCAGCAGAGCCTGGCGATGCTCACAGCCCCCCAGGCCCTGTGGGGAATTAAACAGCACATAAGCCTTGTGTTGCCTCAGGAGCAAAAGCTTTGCCTGGCTGCTCACCCTGTTTCCAGCTCCTCCTGGTCAGGTCTAAGGTGTCTTCATCTGCAAGGAGCCAAGGACCTTCACAGCCCTGGTCTATCCAGTAGTATGGTCAGAGCAGGAGCCGACACTGGAAAGCAGGGATCTGGACCAGATAGATGCACAGAACAGATTAGGTCCTGATGGATCAGACACGGGTGACCTTCAGAGAGGCAGACTGGGCCCTGAGGTGAAGAGGGAGAAGGACATCATGGAGCTGCCTGCCCTTGGGAGAGCCCAGGGAGTGCTGGGGGAACAAGAGGTCTCATGGACATCCAGGTTGCCAGGAGGCTTGGAATTGATGTCTTTGGATAATCCCAGGGCAAACTGACTTGTATTTCTAGCTGGAGCTGTCTGGACTAGAGGAGCGTGTCTCAGGTGCCTGAGTGAAGGACCACCTAAACCAAAAATACAGATGGGAGAGCCTGGAACAAAGTAAGAGAAGGAGTCTGCTGAGGAGGGATTCACGCCAGATGGATGGAGCTGGCGGGTCTCCAGAACGGTGCGAATCTGCTGCAGGGGAAATTCACCCGAGATTCACCTCTAGGCCTTTCCATTGTATCAGTTGAGGTGTTGCAAGTTCCTGAGTCGTGAGGTGCTGCCAGGCAGACACCCACCTCCTTGGGTCATGCCTATCCCAGCTGGATGCTCCTCATACCTCCAACTGGGCTGGACCTACAGTGGCCCAAGGAAGGTGAAAGGCTGGAGGCAGTACCCAGAAACAGCACTGCTGCTGCTGAGCTCCATGTTGTTAACACTTGGGTCATGTCTTGTCACTGGGAAATAGAGCAGCAGGAGCCCTGGAGAAGGACACCCCTGAGAGAAACGGGCTGAGCTGACACCCTGCTAGAAAGGACACTTGGGGTTTGGGTGGCTAAAGCCAGGCACAGTTGGTTGGGGGTAAGGCAGATGCTCTATCTCATGGTGTCCTCTCTGAATACTCCGTTGAGGCTGTCATTTAGCCATTGGAGAAGCTGCAGGACCAGAATGACCATAGGAGGTCAAACAAAGGGATTTGTTTGACCAGGCTTTTTCTGATCCTAAACACCCTGAATAAGAAATCCCCTCTGCCTCAAGAAGCTTAAAGTCTAAACTATTAATATTTATTTTTTTTAAGGCATAAAGATACAAGATTCAGAAAAAAACTTGAGTAAGGGAGAATCGCTTTGTAAATGTTGGCCAAAGACACGTTTATCACAGAGGCTTAAACAATTCTGCTTCCTCTGCCAGCCTGTTTGCTGCTTCTAGTCAGCTAGAATCTGCTGACCACTTCCCACCAGCCCCAACAGAGATATTAAAATGTCAACAATGTTTTATGCTTGCAAGAAAATCTGGGAAAGGAGCAAGAGACCCACATTTGGGCTGCCATCCAAAGAAAGTCTTCGGTGTGAACTCAGCCCCATTGCCAGACATCAAAAAGACAGAAAAATAATCTCCTAAAATCACATAATACAGGTTATTTGAGGTACAAACACAGTCCTGAGATGCAGCACAGGAGGGTTCTTTGCAGGCCTGAAGCCCTTGAGATCAGCAGTGTTGTGAGCAGTGTGGCTGGTGGGACTGCAAGAGTCAAGGCAAGGTGAGATGTGTGGGGTGAGGCACATGGGTCCCACAGCGTGATGTACCCCAGGAGGGAGGAGAAGGAATTTGCAGCCGAGAGCAGCAGTGCCTGTCCTGTAGAGGAGCCCTGATCCATGGAGCAGGCTCTAACCCTATGGGGATGTTGGGAAGGAGTTGGTTTTGAGGAGCCGTTCCTTATGTGTGTGTATTTGTAGGCCACCCAGCTGTGTCATCAGCAGGTCTCCACCAGTCTAGGATCCTCCCTAGACTTAAGACAAGTCAAAGCTGCAGGAAAGATGTGCTGGACTAAGTCTTGATCAAGACTTGAGTTATTAATTTCTAGTCAAGATGCAGTTCACAACAGAAGGAGGAGACCTATAGGTCTGGGATTATCAATGCACAGGAGCTGAGATGTCTCCAGAGCTCTGTGGAGGGTAACAATAGTTTTCAGACCTGGGTGTTCCAGCCTTCATGGCTTCTCCATTGCACAGACAAATCCCTTTTGGATTCAACCATTGTGAGCATCTGAAGTAGCATCAACCAAACAGGTATGTGCTGGGGAAGCAACTCTAGAAAAGTAGATCTGAGCAAGCAACACTAAACCTCAAAGGATTTGTCCTTCTTCAGAGTGCTCTGCTTACAAAGCACATGTGTACTTAGAAAGAGCTCCAGGGGAACGTTGCAAACCCTGCTACATTTGGAGCAGGTCTTGAACACTTCAATCCCCCTTTAATGATACCGTCCAGGAGATGACAAAGCTTTTGAAAAACAAACAGGCTGGATTCTGGCTTGGACCATTTTAAATCATCATGCAGATATTTTTCATGCGGCTTGCTGAATCACATCAAAAACATACAGCATCCTTCCACAGCTTTGCTTGTTTCTCTGACATTTCTGGCACAAAAATGTGGACACTGCAGCAGATTCCAAGGCTTGAGTAGACCCAGATTTGCCCCAGGCTAGAGGAATCTGGGTTTGGTGGCACTACTTCCAAGCTTATAGATGATAGCCACACGGTAATTTTAGAAAGCAGCCTCCCCCTGACATATGGTTCTTCCCTGCTGGGACCATGCCCTCTGCTTCTTCTCAGCCACGTGTAGTACCCACTGTTGACGGAGTGCCTGGTAGGAGTAGGTGGGTTTCCAGAACTCTGTGTGCACAATCTTAGCTGTAAGTGCAGAGCTGAGACCTCTCAGAGCCGAGCAAACTGCATTAGGAAAAAGAAAACAAAACATTGGTGTTCTTCCAGTGGTTAACAAATAAATATTAATCTGTTTGGAACTTTTGGTACAGCAGATGTTTTACAGGGTTTTAACTTTTAAAACAGAGAATTGGGAGCCTCTATGCTATGTCAAGGAGACACACAAGAGGAGGTTACACTTGAAATAAATCCACCTTAGATTTATTAGTATTTGCTTTAAGCCACAGTGAGAAGGGAGACCCGTGGAAAGAACTGGACACACCTGTAGAAATCACTTGTTCTAAACTGGGCCTGCAAACAGCAAAATGCAGAGTTTGGGATTGTGTAATGCTTTTGTGAAAGCAAATCTTGCAGCTCGAGGCGTGTGCGCTGTCACCTGAACAGCATCGCTGCTGCTGCTGCGTCTCTGAGCACAAAGCAAAATGTCAGGGACAGGAGCCCTCCAGAGTCGAGGCATGTTTGGAGGTCAGGTTTGCTTCAGAGGAGCTCTGCCTCCCAGGGACACAGCCAGAAATAGCTGCTACTTTCAGGGGGGTGTCATGAGGCCCCTGATGGGGTGCAGAGGTAGAGCAGGCAAGGAAATGCAGCGTGGGAGTGATGAACTGCAGATTCAAGCAGGGGAAAATGAGCCAAACATCTGGCCCAGCATCCGTTTAAGCTGCTCTGCAGCCTTCAAGTGGACTTAGACTAACCACAGAGCTCTGCTGGCGGCCGCATGGGCTGCTGAATGCCCCAAAACAAGGCGATGCTGTCACATCTTCTCCTCATAGGAAGGAGGAACTTGCAGCCTGCTGATGTGATGTCCCACCTGGGAGGGTGGCAGGACAGCCTGGCATCCCCTAGCAATCCCAAACAATTGCAGTACAATTGTTTGGGATTGCTGTAGTAGTATTTGTAGTACAAAACAATTCCCTAGTGAACACACGTGCTTTGGATTCCTCCTGTGAAGGCACAGGAATGGGAACAAGGGCAAAGCATTAGGCACACGTCTTCTGCAGAGCGCTCCATATAGAGCCAGCAACGCCTGGGATCTCTCCATACCTCCAGGATCAAGGCTGCTGCTTTGTTTCAACAACACAAGCTTGGCTGGATGGCAGAGAGGGGTCTCCCAGCAGGGCAGAGACCCCAGGACAATGTGGTGTGGGATGTCCCAGGGAAGCTGATCCACTTTATCAGAAGATAAGGGCCAAGAGCAGCTGGAGTCATAGAAGCACCAGGAGCCTGCTCCAAGCCAGCCCACACTGGGGCCCAGGAAGGCCACACTTCCCCACCAAAGTCCCTTGGAGGGTCACAGCATGAGATCGTGCAGGGCTGGGTCCTGGCTGGAGTGCCCAACCCTCCTCAGAAGTGACCAACACCACAGCAGAGTCCAGGAGCTGTTGGACCTCCTTACATCAAGCTGCACCTCCAACGCTGTTTTTTTGCTCTTTTCCTAGGGATTTGCTACAAAAATGCTTTGTCCTTCCCCAAAGTCTGTTAAAATATGACTGTTTTTCTTGTTCTCCTGAGAATCGGTAGCACACCAGTGCAGCATTGGTCTTGGGAGCCTTCATCAAAGCACTTGGGCTTATAAACCTGAGTGCAGAAAAACAGAGCCACAAATGTGGGAATTTCTTACTTGGAAGTGGTTGGGAGGTGGCTGCCGGCTCCTATTAGCCATCAGCTGTTGGGGGCATGTGTGGTAGATACTGATTTCCTCCAGGACCTTCACACATCAGTCTGGATGAAGCAGCTCATTAAAAACAACTAATTGCTGCAGTCAATTGTGACATGAATTTTTCAAGGTTAATTTAGTTTAGCACTGAGAATCCCCTATTTATCTCTGAACAGGGTGAACCGCTCGTGCTGTGCTCCCTCTCCTGCATCACTTCTACGTGCACAGACTGGCCAGGCTGGGGAGCTCAAACCTGGAACATCCTCAGGAGAGAGAGCGCTGAGCTGCCATGGGGAAACCCTGCCCAGAGGATGCAAAGAGTTGGTACCATAGAGGCAGGATGACCAACTGGCCGACTTGATTTGTGCTTGATACCAGCGTCAGCTTTACTTCATCTTGAGATGAGCAGTTCCTTCAGAAGTCCTTTTAACCATTTGCTGAAGATCATAGGAACATCGGGGAAAGCAGAGGCTGTAAAAACTTTCCAATTCACCTCCCTTGTCCCATTTCCCCTCCACCATGGAATTTCCATAAGCAAATCTCCCCATCTGATGGACTACTATGTCTATTAAAGACAGCAGGGAAAAGAGACATTTGCTGGTGGAACCGTTTTATGCCCCCTTGCAGAGTAAAAGCAGGACCAAGGAAGGCAGCAAGCATAGTGCCTTCTTCTGACTCAGTGTCTCATTCCCAGCTGGGGAGGGGTTGTACCAGCATTTGCTGTCTCCTTTGTGAATGACTCCACAGAACAACCTGAGCAGTGAGGACTTCTGTCCATCTGTCTGCTCACCATGCATCGACAACCATGTCCCCTATGGAAGGAATCGGTTGCAGAGGCCAGTTTGGGGTATGCCAGGGCTGAGAACTGGTGCCTGGGGAGCACCCTGAGCCCCAGCGTCTCCACGCCCTGTGGTGCCACGGCGAGGTGCTGGTCCCAACATGGGGTGGCTCCCTGCCAGACTCCCTTGGCCAAGGTGTGTGTAGCCCCAGCTCTGGAGGGGAGCTTGCAGAGCTTCACTTGTCCCACCTGAGCAAAGGCCTACTTGGCTCCCATCGTCAGGCGGGGAAGGGAAATAGGCTGCTTAATGGATGTATCCTGTGTTTACGGAGGACCCGCCAACTATGACAATGCAGATGTTTCCTGTCTCCTTTACATCTGCAAACAGCCATTAGCTGGCTGAAAGCAGTTCCTACCACAAATCTGTGCATTCAGGCTTCATTTCTGCGATCACAGACAGCAACTGACCTCCAGCAAGAGGGGATTTGTCTGGGCAGCGATCATCTCACCCTCTCCAGGGGTTAGTGCCGGTGTGTGGCCAATCTGGTGCTGCACCTCCAGGGAGGAAGGTGGAGCTCAAAGGCCAGTGCAGACTTGGCTGCCCTGTGCCATGATGCAAGCCCTCCCGGGGAGGGACGGGGCCATGCAGAGTGCAGCTGGCCCTGCGCAGGATGTGGTGCTCTGCAGGTAGGCAGGAAGACCTCACGTATGAGCAGAATGGGAGGACGTGACTGTATTTACCACTCATCCTTGTTGAGTCTCTGTCCTTTCCTTGTCTGCCCAACAGCCCTCTGCCCTCCATGACCTGGACCCTTGGAGCTGGGTGTTGCCAGCTAAAGACTGCAACTAGGAAGCAGATAAAATCCAGGTTCAACCACTTTTCTGTCTTGAGAACAACACAAAAGGGTGGAAACTCTCTCCCTTTCTTTTCCTGAGCAAACCACTGGGCAGCAAAGACACCAAAGAGCAGCTGTAAACACACAAGGCAAAGCTGTTGGGAAACTGAGGAAGGGCTTGGCTGTAGCCCAGCACCAAGGACACTTTACTAAACGAGGCTCCTGAGTGCTGGTCCCTTTTCTCTAGGATGAGTCACATGAACAAACTCAACTGTTTTTCTAGTCTCAAAACCAAGATCTGGTCTGGGGCTGTGGCTCTGACCAGCCAGACACACGATCAGGGAGTAACAGCCCAGATCTCTGGGTGAGGTGGCATCAGTCTGGACTCTTCCACCCAAAGGCTGTTGTTGGGAAGCTCCCAGAGAGGACTCCTTGCCTGTGCCACCTGTGAGTCCTGCCCTCTGGGAGGTTCACAGGCAAGCTTTTTTAGCACTTCCCTAAGCAAGGTTGGTACTCTCAAAACACAAGATCTGAGGTTCAGAGTCACCCCTGGAGGTCTCCGGTCCAACCTGTGCTCTGAATGAGACCAACATAGATGAGGACTATGGCCAGGGTACCTCCAAGGATGGAGATCCCTCAGCCTCATTGAGTCCCTATCCCAGGGTCCAGCCACCCTCATACTGAAGGGGATTTTTAGATAAATCTGATCAGATTTTGTCTGTTGTCACTTTTCCTCTCACTGCTCACCTGTGATAAGAGACCATCGCTGTTGTCTCTATACCCTCCCACTAGGGATTTGAAGACTGCTGGCTACCAAGCCTCCTCTTTACCTTCTCCAGGCTGAAGAAACTCAACCTTCTCAACCTCTTGTCATATGTCCTATGCTCTGAGTCCGTAACCATCTCCGAGCCTCACCACGGGGCTCTTTCCAGTTTGTCAGTGTTGTTCCTGTACTGGGAACCCCAAAATTAGACACAGTTAATTCAGAAGTGGCCCCACAAGTGTCATATAGAGGGGATAATTGCTTCTCTCTCTTGATACTCTCCAATCTTCCTTAATTACAGGTATGGAGTCCCTTAGGAACCACAAGAGTGCAGAGCACCATGATAGGGCCATGGCACACACCACTCAGAAGCCACTTTCTCTGAGGAAAGGAATCAGGGATTATTTGCTTTTAACCAGTTCAGCATCAATGAGTCTCAGCACTTTTCTGTAAGTGGAAAAGTGTGAGATATCTTGCAGCAAAAAAATTCTATTTCCATCCCAGTTTGCAATGAAAAGCCTGGCCAAATGATTATTATGGAAACATTGACTGGTATGCTTTGCTATTTCATAGCAAAAAATCCCATACTCCCTATTCATCTGCATGTCCTTTTCCTTTCCCATCTCGCCAGCTTTCCAAGAATCTGAAGCTGGTTTGGAGCCTGCGGTGGATTTTCCCCTCTCTGCTGAAAGGACTCACCACCATTCCCACCAACTCATTGCCCAGGGCCCCTTGTATTGTGTCTTCCTCAGGGTATCTGAGTTTCTTGGGCTGTTTCCACCTGGGCTTCATTCAAATTGCAAAGCTGCAGCAAGGGAAGGGCCCTGGGCAGGGTGAGGGGGGATGATTTTTGTCAGCTGTCTCAGAAATGCAGCCCCAGGGGACGGGAAGGGAAGGGAGGACTAGATCCACTCATGGGCACACCAACTGGTGCAGTATGATCTGGATCAGAGTGCCCAGGTTGAGCTGACCCACTGCAAGAGGAGAAGGCATGCAAGCCCAGGGCACGTGCGAGCCAGCTCCCCAGATGGAATGTTAGTGGTCAGATCCTCCTCTCTACAGAGTGTGGTGTTTATTTGCTGGCATGGAGCTGGGGCAGAGCCAGCAGAGACCCTGCTCCCACTCACCCACGTAGGACTCGGGACTGCTCCAGTTTCTATCACACTGTGTCAGAGCCCTTCCCAAGGGATGAAAATGAAATGCAGTGCCAAAGAGACTCCTCTCTCCTGTCCCTCATGTAGGAGGAACCTTGGACAGCAAATTGTTTTGGTTCTGTTGTGGTTTCTTTCTCTCCTCTCATCACAAACCTAGACAGATACTGGGAATGGTTCCTGGTCGAAGCAGAGTGCCACTGGTGGAGCCTTTATGTCCAGCATTTGCTTTGCAAAGCTGCTGTCCTCCAGAGAAACTGCTGGAGCCAACCATCTTTTCTTATCTGCACTGCTTCGTTGCCAACAAAGCTTGGCTTTTGGAGGAGTATGGCAGGCTCTGAGCTCATGGAGGACTTTTAGTTCCAAGTTTTCCTCTTGTGCCCCCTGAGCTACAGTGATCCTCATACTGACTCTTTGGTTTCTTTCTCCAGTGACAAACCTCTGGAGTGGGAAGTGTCTGGACATGACCAAATCCCCACCTGGGCTGACCTCTACACTTTCCCTAATGCAATGCGTTGGGAGCAAATACATGCTCTGATGTCTCATGTGCTGCGGTGCTAGAGCAGATTCTGGGGGAGGTTGCCATGCTCAGTGAGTATTTCTACCTGCCCTATTTTAGATGAACTCTGTTCCTACCAGCATGGAGACACAGAGGTAAATTCCCTCCTCACAGACTGAAGAAGTGAATCAAAAAATCACAGAATTGTCACAGTTGGAAAAGACCTCTAAGATCACCACTCCAAAAAAAATAGCCCACAAAGAAACCAACCCACCACAAAACACCAAAAACACCTCGCCATCCCACTAGAGCGTATCCTGAAGTGCCTCATCTACATGTTTTTTGAATACCTCCAGGGATGGTGACTCCACCACCTCCCTGGGCAGCTGACTATTTTCTCAGTAAAGAAATTCATCCTAATATCTAATCTAAGCCTCCCGTGGAGCAACTTCAGGCCATTTCCTCTAGTCCTGCAGTTATTTACTTGAGAGAAGAGACCGCACCCACCTCACTACAACTGCCTTTCAGGTAACTGTAGAGAGCAATATGGTCTCTCTTCAGCCTCCCCTTCCTCAAAATGAACAATCTCAAGTCCCTCAGCCGCTCCTCATAGGACTTCTCCAGACCTTTCACCAGCTAAGTTGCCCTTCTCTGAGCTTGCTTTAGCACCTTGATGTCTTTCCTGGTGACATCCAGGTGAGGAGTCCAAAGCTGAACACAACGCTCGAGGTGCAGCCTCACCAGTGCTACGTACAGGGGCACAATCACCTCCCTTCTCCCACTGGCCACATTATTTCTGATACAGGCCAGGATGCTGTTGGCCTTCTTGGCCACCTGGGTACACTGCTGGTTCATGTTCAGACAAGTGTCAACCAGCAGCCCCAGGTCCCTTTCTACTAGGCAGGTTTCCAGCCACTTTTCCCCAAGCCTGGAGCGTTGCCTGGGGTTGTTGTGACCGAAGTGCAGGACCTGGTACTTGGCCTTGTTAAACCTCATGGAGCAGAAATGTTGTCCCACCCCTGTCCAGCCCCAGTCAGGAGCAGCTAACTAGCAGGCCAGGATGCTCTGGGGGCCATGGAGAGCTGGCTTGTCACCAGTGGACCCAGGGGTCAGTTGGGACAGCCGCTCCACTTCTCCATGGCTGGTTGCTCTAGGCCCCAGGAGGACACAGAATTCAGAGCAGGGTAAATTCCCTCCAGCAGCCCCAGAGGAGGCATGTTGGGTACTTGGTGGACAGCTTCAAGCCATGGTTGAGCCCAGAAGGGCACCCACAACCCTGGGTGGGCATGGAGGTCATGGGTGCTGCAGCCCAGACTGCTCTGTCACTTAGTATCCTGGGATGACACATACATGCTCCCACCCTTGCATTCCCATCTACTGGGGAAGGGACTGGTGGCTTCAGGACAGCTGTGGACCTGTGCTGTGCATCCAGAGCTGTGGAGCTGCAAACTCTGCTTGAATGCTGCATGGGTGAAGGTGGAGGGGGGCAAGGATTGTACCCTAAATCCCTCATTTGGGTACTAAGTTGTGGGACATCCTCAATGACCTGCAGTCCTCCCTGCCTGGCAACCATCCCACCTGGAGGAGCAGAGCCCTTCCCCAGCACCGTCAGGCATACCAAGCTGGATGTGAAGGATGTCCCGGGTGACTCAGAGCCAGAAGAGGTGAAAAACTCATGGGGATTGAAGCCAAAAGTGGACAATTTAGCCACTGTTCCTGGAAATGCTTACTTGGAGCCAGGCCTCCGTGCCAGTAGGCACGATATCGACCCCCACCTGCCCTTCCCACCCTCGACCGTGCAAACTCACACGCAGCAATAGAAGATGTGGGGGCCAGAGCTCTGAGAGAGCTCTGCTGACCCATCGCGAGAGAAAGGGGAGTTAACTCCAGAGCAAAGGCCACAGCGAAGCAAACAGGAGGGAAGTAACTGGGAGTGGGAGACAAAAGGGCAAGCGGAGCGCTGTGGTCTGGCAGCGGGAATGCTGTGCTGGGAAAAGCGGCTGATTTATTGCGAGAGGTCTGGCAGCTTGAAGAAAGAGGAGAACGGGGCCCTGAACAGAGTTTCTAAGAAGCGGCTGCTCCCTGAGTTTTTTGCCCAGGAGATTTTCCGTGTGGTCAGGGGATTGTGGGGACACACGGCATGGGACACTTGGAGCTGCGCTGCATCCTGAGCTGGGACCCAGCACCCCATGGTGGGTGTCCCTTGGGAAAAAAAAAAACAGATGGAAAAGCAAAGCAGCTGTTTGTGGTGGGGAACTTCAGAAGCGGGCATGTGGGACAGCAACTACAGTGTTCCTCAGCTGGCTGGGGCTGTGGCAGCCAGTGTGCCCTGACTGTGCCTGACTATCACAGCCTGAGGAGCACAGTGGGCATGAGTATCCAGCCCTCTCCAAACAGGGATTGTAGGTAGCTGAGTGTTTCAGCAGAGGTAGATGTTCTGGACTGGTGGGTGCCTGTATATCAGCCAGCAGGTCAAGGGCGGGGTTCTCCTCCCCTTCTACTCTGCCCTAGCAAGGCCACATTTGGAGCATTGTGTCCAATTATGGGATCCCCAGTTCAAGAGAGACAAGGAACTACTGGAGAGAATCCAGCGGAGACTACAAAGATGCTGAGGGGACTGGAGCATCTCTGTGCCAAGGAAAGGCTGAGAGTCCTGGGGCTGTTTAGCTGAAGAAGAGAAGACTGAGAAGCAATCTGATCAATACTTGTCAGTATCTAAAGGGCAGAGGGCAAGAGGATGGGGCCAGACTCTTGTCAGTGGTGCCCAGTGACAGGACAAGGGGTAATGTGCACAAACTGAAACCCAGGAGGTTCCATCTGAACAGGAGGAAAAACTTCTTTGCTATAAGGGTGCCAGAGCCTGGCCCAGGCTGCCCAGAGAGGTTGTGGAGTCTCCTTCTCCAGAGAGATTCCAAACCCACCTGGACAATGCGATCCTGAGCACCCTGCTCTGGGTGACCCTGCTGGAGCAGGGGGGTTGCATGAGACGATCTCCAGAGGTTCCTTCCACCCCCCACCATGCTGGGATTCTGTGATTCGAAGTGGCTTGGCTAAAGCAGCTCTTGTGCAATAGGGAGTGACCCTGGTGAACCCTTTTGAGAAATGCATAATTCCCATTCCCAGGGAAGCCTCTGCCCTCTCCAGCTCTCAGAGCAACTTCCAACCCTCCTTGGACTCATGGCTGCTGTGCAAGAAAGACCACAGCAGCCAGACCCATCCTGAACCTGGTCATCTCCTATCTGCTCCGTCATATCACACAACCTCGTGGAGCCTGAGATGTGCTGTGGTGAAGCCACAGCCACACAGGGACTCTTCTGTGCCCCGCAGAGACGCCTCTCCGCAGCAAAGGGAAGGTGATTCACTTCAGCTCTCCTGCCAGGACACCAGCAACAGAATAGTGGTGCCATGTGCCCCTGGCTGTGGGACAAGGCTGGGCAGGGTTGACCTCCTACCTGGGAGGCACATGACCGGCACCAGCTCAGCAGCCTGGCCGCCTTCCTGCATGAGCCTTGCTCTGGCTTTCCTTCTCCCAGCCACTTGGACTCATCCCAAAAAATAGGCAGTGAAAATGTCACTGCTGCGGTCTCCAGGGAAATGAGGCTGTTGATTCAGGCCTATAAGGGACATCCCCACTTAAAAACATATTAATCTTCTGACTCCTGCTCGCCCGGGAGCAGTGGAGCTCTTGGTACAAGATCCCAGTCCCAGCAGGGCTGGTTTTTCAGGAGTTTCGGCTCAACACCCTCTGAAAATTGGTGAGGGAGTTCCCGGGCCTCCAGCTGGACTCCCAAAACCAGTGGAAGTTTGCTGGAAGTGGGATCTCAGGAGCTCAGGCTCCAGCGTGCTTTACCCCATTCCAGGGATGATGCTGGGGGGATGTCTGGGGTAGGAATAGGCTCTGCTCCTGCTGGGGGGCTGTTGTCTGCTGGGACCACATGCCCCTGAGCTTCTGGGTCCATCCCCAGTCCCATTACACCTCCTTGGAGCTCCCCCGTTCTGAGCTAGGGCAGCCAGTGGTGCTGAGCTGAAGGGGCAGGGATCTGCCGGCCCAGGAGAGACAGGAAGGTGCCGTGGGTTTTCCCCTGCACCTCCATGCATGGGTTGCTCCCGGCTCTCACAACAGTCTCAGCACGTTGCAAACAGGATTTAGCCACCACCCAGAACGTATTACTGAGAAAGCAAACAGCAAACACATTCTCCTCCTGAATTCCTGATCTCCTCCTGCTTTTGACCTCCCAGATGGACCCTGGCAGCCCGAGTGCTTGGGGAACAATTGGCTCCTTCTCCTGCATGCAAGGTCCCACCCAGTATGTGCACAGCCTCCTGGGGGGACTGAAGTTTGCTCTGCAGAGCTGGCCAGTGGGCGACCTGTCAGCCTGGCCGTGCTGCCCGCAGGCAGCCCAGAGCATGAACTGGCTGCCAGGATTCCGTGGGTAGCAGCACCAGGCAGGTCTCACTTCTCCATTTAAAGGCAGGGTGAGGCATGAACTGCACTCATCTGCCCTTTGTTCCCAGGCAATTCCTTTCTTGGTCGGCTTTTTAACCTTGCCTGAAGGTTGCAGTGGGCTTGGGGGATCTCATGCTGGGCTGCTGAGCCCTGGTGCCTATCCCTGCTCCCCAGCTTGGGAATAGGGGTCTGCCAAGCTCTTTGCACTACCTCTTGCTTCTCACAAGAGCCTTCATCCTGCAGAGGGGACATGGCCACAAATGAGAGGGTGGAGGGGACCTAACAGGCACAGCTGAGCCGTGGATGCATAGAGCTGTGCCTCCTGCTCCACCGTGGGACATTGTGACATTCAGGCTGAGCTTTGGCTTCAAATGTGCCCCAACCCCTGGTTCCTGTGTCCAGTTAGGAGCCATGGAAACAGCTTTGCTCCACAAGACAGTCAGTAGCCATCCTGTGGCCGAGGCAGAGCCCTTCTCTCCTGCAGGTGATCCAGGTGGTGATCTAGGGAGCGAATGAGCCTTGGAGAAAGAGGTGTTTGCCTTGCAGGCAGCCCATTGTGGCAGGTTTTCACATGCTTCTCCATTCCAAAAAGCTGCCAGAAGTTTTCATTCTGGGAAGCCCATTTGTGAGCAGCAGCTGTACGTAAATAAGAAGGGGAATTGGTGGGTGGCAAGGAGTTCCCACGAGGATCAGAATCACAAGCCCTGGGGAAGGGCCTGACACAGCATCCGGGCCCTACCAGCGCTGCTCCACCCATTGCACCTGCTGCTGCGAGTTGCACACAACAGCACAGTTAAAGGAGAAGGGGGATTCCCCAAGCCTGGGGCAACCCTAAGCAGCTAGGAGGGATCTCATCAGCCCGAAAGGCAGAGAGGCAGGGAGAGAGGTGGCACAGAGAGGCAGGACTGGGAGCAAACCACTCAGCAGGTGAAGAGCACGGAGTACCTTGTGCTGCCAGTTCTGTCCCAAAGCTGACTCCAGCCAGCTGTCCTGCTTATGCTCTCCTGGACACTGTCCCTGGGCAACTTCTATACCTTTATCCTGGAAATATATCCCCTATAGCCCCTCCAGCAACTCTGTGGATTGAAAGCCAAAAGGAGATACCGGCAGCATCAGCCCAGGGGGCTTCATAAATCCTGGTGTTGGTGAAGGCTGGAGGGGAAAATGCTGGCTGCATCTCAGCATCTGGCTCTTCCAGAGCTTAGCAGATCAGGGTCAGACCCCCTACCCTTCCCTTGGCTCTCTCCCAGCCTTGACCAGCTGGTGCTGTGGTCTGCACAGGGATCTCAGCTGGTGCATCACCCCAAAAGATGACGTTCCCATACAGGACCCTGCAGAGATCCACACTGGGCTTCTCCCAGACTGCAGCTCATCAGGGAAGCAGAAGTGAGCTGACACCATCCCCAAGAGCTGCTGTGCTCCTTGGGACCCAGTGCTCGCCTGAATGTTTAATTTTGTGTTGCCTCATCTTGGCCAGACTTTTACAGCCATCTGGGGACTTGGGCTTGTCCCGAACTCTCTGTGCCCTGTGCATAGTTTGAATTTCCGTGCTGTGATTCAGAGGACATGCTGAACTCTGTGGAAGCTGGGAGATGGCACCTCCTTTCACTCCTTGCTTCCCTGAGCAGCACAGACACCTCCACAGGTGCCTGGAGGACTTCCCCAGGGCTTCTGCAGTGGAAGGGTGGCACAGTGGGCAGTTGGCTCCACAGGAAAGCACCCGCATAAAGTGACCCAGGGCCATATACAGCCCCACACTCCTTGCAGCCTCCAGATGCCGTCCCAGAAAAAACACAGAAAAACTGTGGGGTTGCAGGTACATCCCTGTCTCCATCCAGCTGGTAGCAGGGGGACAGGACCCTCTACTCCAGAGTGGTCGCAGCAGCCCTGGGTGGGGGCTGAAGTGCATCCATCCCCCATTGCTACCCTCACCTCTCCCTAGTGCAGCCTGACCTATCTGCTCTTCTCCAGCACAGGCAGCAGTTGAGGCACCACCTCAGCCTTTGCTTATCATGAGATGGGAGTCAGAGACACCATGAACCCCACTGTCTCCAGGCCAGCTTAGACCAGAGCAGCTCCTGTAGAGACCAGCTGTGATGGAGAAGATGTGTCTGGGGTAGAGGAGAGATGGAACACTGGGCATGGACCAAGCACTGGTTTGGCCTCCCCTGGCCCACCTGCATCCATGTGGCCTCTGGCACGGTGTCCAGGCTGGGTTTCTGCCCCAACTTTGCCTTTTCTGTTTGTCTCAGGAAACATTTTGGTTTTGGGCAGGATTTCAAGCGCTCACATCTTGCAGATGCATCCATCCTCCCGGTGGAGAGCTGCTGAGGAAGGAAGGAGCTGAGGAGATGTGCAGAGCCCCTGAACAGGGGTGCTGAGCATGGCCCCTGGTTTATTTATGTGTGTAGGGATCAGAAATATAGAAGCAGCTGCCAGCAAAGGCCTTGCATCCTTGCAGCTCTAGATCTGTGGGAACCCAAACCCCGATCCAGCTGAGTGTGAAACACCACAGAGCCTAGACAAGCTGTACAAAGTCATCCAGTGTCCTGAGATGATGGATAGGGGTTTTTCCAGTCACCAGGGCAGTCACCAAAGACTTGCTGCAGTATCTCTCTCTGCCCAGGGAATGCTCAGCAAGAGTGGGCTCCCTTCCTGAGCATCCTTCCTTCCCAGTCCTCCTGGCCCAGAATTCAGGGTTTAGGTGCCTTCACCCCTCCCTGGGAGCCCAGGAACTGCTCATTTTGGATGTCTTGGAGCCTTTGGGACCACAGGGAGGGAGAATAAGGGGGGCTGTGCACTAGCCAACGTCAGATGTGCCACATTGCTTCTGGGCTTTTTCAGCTTTTCTGCCATCTTTCCTTTCCTAAGGCAGCAGCATAAAACTGTTGGCCCAAATGAACTTGACTTATTTTCCAAATACCTTTATGATGAGAAGATGGCCCCTGAGGATAGGTGGTGCTCCAGAGGGCAAGTGTGAATTCAGAGGCAAGAAAGCAGCAGCCTGCAAACCTCAGACCAGTGGTGCTCTTAAGCATAAGTCAGCCAAGTTTTTGCCCCTTGAAGCTGATGGCCTCCTTGGTCCCAGCCACAGAGACCTGGGCTGGAAACAGGGAGCAAATGAGAGATGTGAAGTGCTTGCTGACTGCCAGCTGTTTGGTGACACTGTCCCCAGCATCTGACCTTTTGGGAGAGTCACTGCTCTCTGTGGCCCACAGGCTCACCAGGGTGACATCCCAATGTCGTGAGCTCACAGGTGAGCACAGTCTTGGGCAAAACAAGGGATGACGGGCATTCCTCACTTCAACTCTGCCCCCAGCCAAATCCTAGTCTAGTTTGGACCATCCTGGAAATCTCTGGTCTTGCAGGTGGCACTGCAGAGCCAGTGAGCAGGGAAGGTTCTCACAGACTGTTTGAGGACCGGAGCAGCTTGTTGTAGGATCTCAAGAGACTGGTAGGATGGAGGAGAGAGAAGTAGGAGAGTCCTGGTAGAGCCTGGGAGGGGCAGTTCTGTCTGCAGCTTTCCAGGTGGAAGGAGCAGCTCCGTCTGTGCAAGGGAGACAGCCTGTCTGAAGAGGGACCATGCCCTGCCATTAGGCTTCCCTAAAGCCCTCAGAGCTCTGCTTTTCCCAACACAACCCCTCACAGCAGAGATCATTAGCACTGCTGCCAACTGAGTGCTTGGTGTGAGCTCCCATAAAACTGCATTAATAGACTTCTGGCTGTACACTTACTCGGTGGGAAAAACTGGTCCCTGTGTCATTAAACAGGAGGAAAAACCCCACACCACCCTCACCCTGGAGGTCCTTCCCCCTTGAAATGCTCCAGTGGGGTCTTTAACAGCTGATGGAGGGATACAGTGGTGGGATTTATTGGCTGTACCTGCTAATAACGGGACCAATCACCTGTCAGTATGAGTTCAGGACCTCAAGATAAAGGGGACTGAGATAAAAGACTCCTAAATCCCAGGAAAGGGAAGAGACCTCCAGAACCTGTGGAGCACAATTCTGTTTAGAGGGTTGGCCCCAGCCAACCCAAATCCCAGAGGGCTTCCCAAATCTGAGGGGCAGCCCGGCTACTACACTGCCAAGGTCCCCGGGTAGGGGGACCACAAGGACTGGGGGCTTCAGAAGCGGAGGATGGGAAGGAAGGGGACAGGAGGGTAGAGAGGGCCTGCAGCCCTACATCAAACCAGTGTCCTGCTCTGCCCACAGTTTCCTCAGCTCCATCAAAGGAAGGTAGAGTCATCCGTGCCCAGTGGCCCCCTCAGTTGAGCTCCATCCATAAGCCTTAGAGCCCTACTTGCACCAGTTAAAAACATCAGAATTGTCTAATCTGGGACACATCCTTCCCTGGTGGGGTCTAAGACCTCAGATCTATGTGCAAAACCCAACCTCTGGCTCAGCCTGGGTGGTCATGTTCCCCCTGGTCTCCATGGACAACAGTGCATCAACCCACCTTCCCTCCACATCTTCAGGGCAGGACAAAGTCCTCCAGGTCACTCCTTAACCTGCAGCCTGTCAGTTTGAATTCAAGACCTGTCCTCAGAGGCTCTGCACAGTCCACAGACCTACGGAGTGTTTGGGGGACTTCCAGTGACACACCAGTGTCTGCTGGGAAGGCAGAAGCCTGGAGCAGTCAGTGCAAAAGAAGCTTTGTGTCCCTGCAGACCATCGAGTCTTCTTGAAGGACACTTAACAGCTCTGCGGAGAGCATGCAAGATGCTGGAGGATGCTGAGACTCAGGGCTGTATGATGGAGAAGACAGCCGTAGAAACCGGTGCTGGTTCCTCACTCCCAGGTGCCCACCATCCCTGGGTGTGTGCCCAGGCCGCCCATCTCCTTCTCATTGTTCAAAACCTCTGCTATTTTTCCCAGAGTCTGGGGATGGCATCATCTCCTCATTTTTCTGATGTGTGGCAACGAGGAGAAGTGCAGGGTTTTCCCACATCCTCTGTACCAGACCTGCTGCATCCTTCAGGGAATGAGAGCATGTGGACCGGGCTTGTTTTGGTGGCAAATAAGGTGTCATGTTTAAATCAGAGCTCTTCACTCATTTTCAGTTTCAAGTAAGAGTTGACCGTGGAAAAGGCAGAAATACAAATCTCAGCTGGAGCATGAGGATCCAAAACACAAGGACAAAAGCCATGGGATACGGACACCAATGAGAAAAGCAAGTGTCAGTCCCCAGGGACCTTTCTAGGAGTGGATCTTTGAGGTCAAGGATGGCCGGAAAGCTGATAGCTTCCAAGCAGGGCTCTACCTCATCTCCATGGGAAATGTTTGCAGCACAGGGAGACAGCCCTGCCAGGAGAGGAGCAGGAGGCCAAACACAAGAGAGTGGGATGTTGATGGGAAAGCAGAGGCTGCTGCACGCAGGGGCACCACAGGGAGAATGGAGAACCTCTGCAGGGAGGAAGATGAAGAAGAGCGCTGCTCAGTGGGAGAAAAGAACAAACAGAGGATACAGGGAATGCAGGAGTTTGATGATTTCTTTTTTTAGCTTTGATCATAAAAATCCAGACATGACCAGATAGCGAATGAAAAGGGGGTGAGAAAACAGGATAGAACAGAAGAGGTGTGTGAAAGGAGCGTACAGATGCAGGGGATGTGTTCGGGGGGAGTAGTGGGGGCGGGTCTAGGAGAGCTTGTGGGGATAATGGAGACAACGGGAAGATGGGGTGGAGAGGAACAAACCCAGTCAGAAAAAGGAGAGGGATTATTAACCCATCATCAGAGTGGTATCAGACCAAACTGGAGTGAATTATTAAATGATTTATAAACTCATATGATCTGTTCACACCAGATAAACCTCGTGTCCTCTTTTCACAGGCCTGATGGCCTGATGGAAGGGAAGAAGTGATGCTATGAGGTGTATCCATGCTTTGAGCTCATCGTATCTCTACAGGGGACTGCAGCTGCAATATCAACCCCACTTGGGTGATATCTTCTTCAGGCTCAGGGGGAATCAGTGTAAAGCATTGCAACCAGGAGACAAGCCATGTCATAGGATCATAGAATGGTTTAGGTTGAAAGGGACCTCTGAAGGTCATCTAGTCCAACCCCCCTGCAGGGAGCAGGGACATCCTCAACTAGATGAGGTTGCTCAGAGCTTTGTCAAGCCTCACCTTGAGTATCTTCAGGGATGGGGCCTCAACTACCTCCCTGGGCAACCTGTTCCAGTGTTTCACTGCCCTCATGGTAAAGAACTTATTCCTAACACCCAATCTAAATCTGCCCTTCTCTAGTTTAAAACCATTGCCCCTCGTCCTGTCACTCCAGGCCTTTGTGAACAGTCCCTCTCCAGACTTCCTACAGGCCCCCTTCAGGTACGGGAAGGTCACTATTAGGTCACTCCGGAGCCTCCTCTTCTCCAGGCTGAACAGCCCCAGCTCCCTCAGCCTGTCTTTGTAGGAGAGGTGTTCCAACCCCCTGATCATTTTTGTGGTCTTCCTCTGGACTCGTTCTATCAGGTCCGTGTCCTTCTTGTACTGAGGGCTCCAAAGCTGGACACAGTACTCCAGGTGAGGTCTGACCAGAGCAGAGTAGAGGGGTGCAATCACTTCTCTCGATCTGCTGGCCACACTTCTTTTGATGCACCCCAGGGTGCGATTGGCCTTCTGGGCTGCAAGTGCACGCTGTCTGCTCATGTCCAGCTTTTCATCCACCAGCACTCCCAAGTGCTTTTCCACAGGGCTGCTTTCTATCACTTCATCCCACAGCCTGTGCTGATGATGTGGATCACTCCAGCCCAGGTGCAAGAACCTGCACTTGGTCTTGTTGAACCTCATGAGCTTCACCTGGGCCCACCTCTCCAGCTTGTCCAGGTCCTTCTGGATGACATCCTGTCCCTCTGGCATATCAACAGCACCACTCAGCTTAGTGTCATCTGCAAGCTTGCTGATGGTGCACTCGATCTCACTGTCTATATCATTGATAAAGATTTTAAACTGTGCGGGTCCCAGTATGGACCCTTGAGGGACACCACTTGTCACTGCTCTCCATCTGGACTTTGAGCCATTGACTACTACCCTCTGGATGTGGCCATCCAACCAATTCCTTATCCACAGAACCGTCCACCCATCAAATCCGTGTATCTCCAGCTTGGTAAGTAGGATGTTGTGGGGGACCATGTCAGATGCCTTGCAGAAGTCCAGATAGATCACATCCATAGGTCGTCCCTTGTCCACTGTCCTCGCCTTCCCCGCAAACTGCCCCACTTCTCAAACACCCTCCCTTTCCTGAGCACCTGTTTTCATCCACACAAATACTCTGTGGATTCTTGAAAGAGTCTTTGATGTTGGCCATGTTTCTCAGGCAGCTGGTTCCCTGAACCGAGCCAGGACGGGGCTACCCAAACACTTGTGTCAGCACAAGGGGGTGTGAAGGGCTGGGAATGAGCAGCTGAGGATGAGGGACCAGGCTGCATCCCTAGGAGGCATGGATGGATTATGGCAGCTTAACACACTCATCAAAACCCAGCCTCCTCGAGTGACTGTTGGGCTGCGGGAGTGGCTCAAGGGAGATTGTTGGGGCTCTCTCCTAGAATTTTGGACTGCATTTTCCCTCCTGATTAAGGTGGTGTGGCTCTAATGGGTGAGTAACATCAGGGGGGTTGGGCTTTACAGGGTTTCAAGGACTCAGGGCATGAAACATAGGCCTGGAGGAGACATCAGTTACTTGAATACGTGGTGGGGATGGCAGCTCAGCCAGAGTGGGTCCAGTCTGTGTGGGTGGGTAGGGGGGTGCAGGGGGATCACAGGCTAAAGAGGAGGCTGCAGTGCCCAGAAGCAAAACTGAACAAATCTAGACCTAGGCAGGTCTAATCCTGAAATATTCCTGTTGTTGACATGACACTGGTTTCATAGAATCATAGAATCACAGAATCGTTTGGGTTGGAAGAGACCTTTAAGATCATCGAGTCCAACCATTAACCCAGCACTGCCAGGGCACCTAAACCGTGTCCCTCAGCACCACATCTGCAAGGCTTTGCAACCCCTCCAGGGATGGGGACTCCACCACTGCCCTGGGCAGCCTGGGCCAGTCCTTGGCAACCCTTGCAGGGAAGACATTTTTTTCTCATGTCCAACCTAAACCTCCCCTGGCAGAACTTGAGGCCATTTCTTCTTGTCCTGTTACTTATTCCTTGGGAGAAAAGACTGACCCCACCTGTCTCCAACCTCCTTTCAGGGAGTTGTGGAGAGTAAGAAGGTCTCCCCTGAGCTTCTTTTCTCCAGGGTGAACAANCATAGGCCTGGAGGAGACATCAGTTACTTGAATACGTGGTGGGGATGGCAGCTCAGCCAGAGTGGGTCCAGTCTGTGTGGGTGGGTAGGGGGGTGCAGGGGGATCACAGGCTAAAGAGGAGGCTGCAGTGCCCAGAAGCAAAACTGAACAAATCTAGACCTGGGCAGGTCTAATCCTGAAATATTCCTGTTGTTGACATGACACTGGTTTCATAGAATCATAGAATCACAGAATCATTTGGGTTGGAAGAGACCTTTAAGATCATCGAGTCCAACCATTAACCCAGCACTGCCAGGGCACCTAAACCATGTCCCTCAGCACCACATCTGCAAGGCTTTGCAACCCCTCCAGGGATGGGGACTCCACCACTGCCCTGGGCAGCCTGGGCCAGTCCTTGGCAACCCTTGCAGGGAAGACATTTTTTTCTCATGTCCAACCTAAACCTCCCCTGGCAGAACTTGAGGCCATTTCTTCTTGTCCTGTTACTTATTCCTTGGGAGAAAAGACTGACCCCACCTGTCTCCAACCTCCTTTCAGGGAGTTGTGGAGAGTAAGAAGGTCTCCCCTGAGCTTCTTTTCTCCAGGGTGAACAATCTCAGGTCCTTCAGCCACTCCTCACTAGACTTGTGCTCTAGACCCTTCCCCAGCTTCATTGCCCTTCTCTGGCCATGCTCCAGCCCCTCAATGTCCTTCTTGGAGTAAGGGCCCAAAACTGAACCCAGGATTCAAGGGGCAGCCTCCCCAGTGCCCAGTCCAGAGGGACAATCCCTGCCCTAGTCCTGCTGGCTGTATTGGTGCTGACTCAAGCCTAGATGCTGGTGGTCTTCTTGGCCACATGGAACATGCTGGCTCATCTTCAGCTGGCTGTTGACCAACACCCCCAGGTACTTTTCCATCAGGCAGTTTCCAGCCTCTCCTCCCCCAGCCTGGAGCATTACAAGAGGTTGTTGTGACTCAAGGGCAGGACCCGGTGCACCTGGCCTTGTTGAAAGCAGGATTTGTTCATGTCTAGATGTAAGGAAGCATCAGGTGCACCACTATGGAGCAGTAGGAAAGGAATTGAGAAGGCTTCTGCACTGTGACAGGGCTTCATGGTAAAAACCTGATCTCCCAGAGGGTAACACACAGCTGAACATCCCCTTCGCAGAGGTGATCCCAGCTTGTGAGCACCTCCCATCTCATTGCATCAGCCTTCCCCTGAGCTCTTATCCTGCACGGTGGGAAGGAGTCAGACCTATGCTGGGCCACAGCTAAGGATGAGGCAATAGCATGGAAATGCCGTTGCCGGCCTAGCACGCTGCCCTCTGTGTCAGCACTCAGGAAAGCCCCAGCTGCATGCAAAAATTTTCCCTCCTCAGCACTGGGAGCAGCAGCGGAGCTTGCTCAGTGCATCCGTGATGATGTGATGTGATCCAAGCCAAAGGCCAGAGCTGATCTCACTTCTGAGCCTGGTCCTTGCTGCAGCACTGAGAGTTGGGAGCCACTGCCTGGCACGAGAAGCATGAATGAGCAGCCTTGCACTTCATCTGTGCTCTTTGGCTTCGCTGATTTTAGAATCCCCACGGGAGCTTCATGTTTCTCAGATACGGTCCTTTTCAGGAGCCATGGTCACAGCTGAGACATCCAGAAATCCCTCTATATGGTCCCTGGGCTCTGACCACACCAGGATTCTGTTTCTCCTCTTGCCCAGCAGCTCTGCCTTCTACCTGGTGCTCACCACCATGGTGCCACCTTGGCCTGGGTTGCCTGTGATGGTGTCAGTGAAGTCACGTGTGGGAAAGCTTGGGGGACTAGGCTCAGTCCAGTGATTAGGCTGGTCCTTGGCCAAGTGAGAGGCTTTAGGGCTTGGCAAGGACGCTCAAGGTGGCCCAATTGGACGTGTCAATGTGAGATGATAATGGCAAGTGCCCTGGATAGTCTGTGGAGAGAAGCAGGAGCTTTCAGAAATTCATCCAGCCTTGAGGGACAGATATATTATGCCCTGGGAGTGCTTATTTCTCTCATTAGCTACAGTAGGAGCTTGGGCTGGCTTGATTCGTGGAGATGCCTCCATTCAAGGCATCTACCATGAAGTTGGATGATGATACTTAAATGTGCTCTTTACAGACACAATCCAAATCCCAACTTGAAGTGAAACAATGCGAGGGCAGTTTGCTGCCTTGAAACCCTTGGGAAGGGGTTGTTGCAGCTGATGTGGGGCGGACCTGTGAACATTCACTATTTTCTGGTGGGAATGCATTTTCTGAGCAGTTTAGGCAGTAAAAAAAAAGGAGCAACAAATTATTCCTAAGAAAAATAAATGTCTGCTGCTGCTTTCCTTTTGTGCCCAGATGTGTGGGCCCAGGGATCAGCTCTCAAAGGTGGAGAATAGGCAACATCTGAAGGCTAGAAGTAGATCCAGCCCTCCTCCTCCAGCTTTTGCAGCCTCTCAATTGCACGGCAAGTGAATGAGCCCATTTTAACACGGTCCAATGGTTGCTGCTGCCACAGGGACGTCTGGACACTGAGTCATAGTTTGCTTCTTATTCCTGATGCATCATCGTTACTTTTTGATTCATGGACCACTCCACTGAAAGAGCAAACTGTCCTTCTTGATCTCTTTTACTTGCTGTAAAGATTTGCTCAACAAATGAGGTCTTAGAATGGAAATATCCCTGGATACCTGCATTGAATTGATCGTCTCCAACCAGAAAGAGTGTTCCCCTTTCCTCTTATTCACCCAAATATGTGGGCTGCTGATCTCCTGTTCTGAGAGCTGGCAGCAAATATTCGCCATCTCCTTGATTCACTGCCATGCACAGACACCTTTCGTCCGAACAGGATGAACCCAACCAGCACGGGAACAAGCAGCTGAAGCACCAGGGATGGAAAGGAGGTGTGGATTAACCTTTCTCAATGAAGCCTACACACCTATTTAATTAGTGGGCTCACCAGTCTACATCTTTTTTGTAATCCAGCTCAGTGAGAACAGAGGTAACTTATCACAAGAAAGAAACTGGGCACGTTGCTGCCCTGGTAGTAGAGCCTGATGCTCACAGAAACCCACCATAGCAGCCAGGGAAGCCAAACTCAACCTCTCCTGTTGGCACAGGTGGCAAGAGGAGGCAGCTCTGCCACACAGTGAGGTGAGATTTCAGGAGACACCACAAAACTGATGGTACAATTATAGCATTTGGGGATGGCTGACCCTTAACCTTGTGTGATTTGAGTCCTATACAATGAAAAAACTAGGCAAAAAGTCAGGCATAAAACATGGTGTTCTGCCTACCTATGCACTTGCCTTTGGGGTTATAAATTTTCAGGTGATTGCCCTTCAACTGTAAACTTCAGTTTCATGGAGATTGAAGAGCCTTGCATAATCCCATGACTCCAGAAGGTCAGGCTTTAGAAGTCACTATATAAATGCACAGGGACTGAGAGTGAAAGCTTCACATAATGGAAATTTCCTGAAATGACATCATCATGCTGGTAAGGCTGGTGCTCCCAACTCACTCTCATCTTCAGCATGTCAGTTGGAGAAAGCAATAGACAGAGACTGCCCTGCAGGAACCCCAGGGGCAGGTCTGGGGCCAGGGATAATGCTAGAAACTGAGGCCACATGGCAAAAAGGTTCATCTTGATTCAAATGGCAGAGGCAGAGGCAAGCAAGGATCTCCTGTGGTTGCACGGCTGCCTAGTGGCAGAGCAGAGCTGCCCTGTATCTCCCATTAACCCATGATGTCTACAGTGGCCTGGAAATGGCTGAGTGAATTTAAGGATGTGCTACTTTGCAATTAGATGGAGAATCTGGTGTTTGGAAACCACTTTTTAGCTCCTTCTCCTTCTGCTCCACCCCCAAACCTGAGCCTCCTCCTCCCCCAACCCACGATGTGGGAGGTGAACCCTGAGGTGTCCTTTGGGTTGGGGTGCAGATACAGATGTTGGGACAAAGCCACATCAGGGAACCTTGTGAGAGGGAAAACATCTGCTCCCCAAAGCAGAGCCCAGCCTGCCCAAGAGATGCTGAGGTTCTCGGGGGAGAAGGGCATCTCTGACAGCCTTGGCTTACTGGGGGCTAAGCCAAAATCCTGCTGTGCAGGATGACTCAGAGAGAAGGTAGCAGGGGAGCTATGTGTGATGGTGGGAGAGGCCCTGAGTGGTGACTCAGGGTCCTCTATCCCACCCCCCTCACACATCAGCACATTTATCCTGTGTTGCCATCAGCACCAGCTGCATTCGCTTTGAAGGGGAACGCTGGGGTGGGAACCAGATGGAGGAAGGGGCTGCAGCGTGGAAGGGCCAGACTCCTGCCCATCACCAGAAAGGCTGCCTGAAGTTATCCGAGGGCAAGAAAACAGCCAGGACTGGGACTGCAACTGGAACTGCACACTTGTTTAATAAGTGCTCCCTCTCCTGGGCCGTGACCACACTGTTCCAGAGAAAATTCAAGTGCTTTGGCAAACTGAGAGGATCTCAGGCTGGACAGACTACTGGAGCGGGGCAAGGACCATATTACCCCAGCTCCAGACAGCCCTAGTTCCACATGGGAACTGCTCCCCAAACCCAAAAAGCCCTGGGCGCTCCATGAAGATACCGTGTTTGAAGATCCCCATGCTGTATGTGCTCACCAAGATAGAGCATCATGCCCTCCCTGGATAGAAGCTTATCTTCTCCTTTCAGCCTCTCCCTTGGGGACCTAAGAACTGGGGAAAGATGCTGGAATGAGATCTGGCCGTTCACATCATGCCGATACAGTGTGCCCAGAATGATTCAGAGGAATCGGCTGTCACCAAGGGCATTTTGTACTGTGCTGGGAGCTTCTGAAGGACAGGAGAGGCAGTCTGCATCAGCTTTGCTCCAGCTGTCAACTCCAGGGGCTTCAAAAGCANATAAATAGATAAATAAATAAATAAATAAGCTGTCTGCAAATGCTTTCATCACAGCTGTGAAAGGCAAGGTCGGATCTCCTCCTGCTCAGCTTCCCTCTGTGTGGGCAGAGGACCAATCCTACCTCAGGATTTCCCATCCATTGGTCACCAGCCCAGGGGAGTCCAGCACCAGAGCAGGTCCATTGATGGGATCTCTTGTTTTCGGAGAAGACAAGAGCCAGGAGACCACGTGGGTTTGGGTGATTCATGGGCTGAGTTTGCCCACCCCGTGGGGATAAGGGTGCTGCAAGATGGAGGAGGGAGCCAGTGCAGATGCCCAGAGCATCGTGGTGCTGCATGGCAGGAACCTCATGGCAGGAACCTACGTGTCACTGAGTACTTCAGATTGCGATGTCTCTGTGTTAGGCCAGACAGTGGTCTTCTTACCTTCAGGAGAAGATACACACAAGGTGTGTTGTCAGACCCACTCACCCCTTATCTCTTTCCCTCTCCAGCCATTACGTTTCTCCTCCCTTCATTCTGAGCCTTCCTCCTCCGAGTACTACTTTCTCCTCCTCCTCACTTCCCAACCACAAGGGCAAGGATCCCCTTCCCTAACTTGGTCTGTTCCCACATCCTGGGGCTGGTCTGCGGGGTACCACACAAGAAAGGCTGTGAGTGAAAGAAGTGATTCGAGCTTAGCTCTCCGCTATGCTGAGCCAGCAGGCTCTGCAGCTCCCCGCCGCCAACAGGAGGCAAAAAGGATGCACAGGAAGGGGCTTTCCATGGGCACAAGAGTACTGAAAGATCCCCCAAACCTCCCTGAGTCCTCTACCATTTGATTGGCCCTCCTTGGACTTAGCCACAATTTCTACTGATAAGTAAGAATAAAACCCAGTGGTGATTCTGGGTTTTATTGCAGAGCTTTCTGTGATGAGGAAGAGCTTCTTGTGGTTCACCAGTCAGTAGAGCACAGCATAGATTTCATCCCCGTGCATCATATACTGTTCCAGATCTTTTTCAATCCACAGCTTTGTATCCTTGCTGGGGAAGGGGCAGCACCTCCTTCTCCTCAGGAACAACGAAACACCATGAAGCCAAAGGAACAGGGGCAGCCCCTCAGTGCCTAACGAGCAGGAAGGTGACTGATGACATCACTTGTTCCCTGGAGCCCATCTGTCATCTGTGTGACAATGTCATATAATGGGGAATTCTCAATCAGACTGGGAAGTCAGCCAATGCTTCTCCTTGGAATTGTCTGTCTCCAATTAGTCATAATGATAATGAACTTTAATTGCTTGAATCGCTGATCCTGGTGCCCAGCACCTGTCTCAGGCTGCAATCCCTAAAATTGTAGGGTTTTTTTAAATTTCAGACAACACAGTTCAGCCACTGGAAGACAAGGACATCTATGGCCCCACATTTCTGCTGGCGTGAAAGAACAGGACACTGTCCTTCCCAAACAGACTCTGCCCCAACTCCAGGCTCTGCAGCAAGTACTTGAGTTTCAGGCATGCTGAGACCTTCTGGGTTGCACCTCTGGTGTGTTTCCATGCTCTGCTAGGAACCAGCATCTCCTCCATGCAAGGATGGGCAGGACTTTTCCAGAGAGGATCCCTGTTTGCTGCAGGAAGGGCTGAGCCTCCTTCACAGACAAGCAGAAGCCAAATCCCAGGCAAGACTTGTCCCTGTCAAGGTCCATAAACTGCTGCAGAAGACCAGGTTTAATGTCCCTGACCTGTCAGGATGGGAACGTTCCCATCATGACCTCAGGATGGGCAGAAGGGAAGTCATTTGGCACTGACGAGACAAGTTTGCACCTCAGTAATAAAAGCCTGGTGTATTTGCTGGTTAGTCTTGGGTCATTTGTCTCCAAATGAAGTATCTCTCATATGACAAATGGTCCCTTCCTGGGCCATACATCTTCTTGCTGCTTCAAGTGCCAGACAGATCTGGCAGACATTCACCAGCTCCTGCTGGTTTATAATGAGCAAGGGGTGATGTTTGCCTGAAAACAGTTTCCCTGAAGCAAGTCGGCGTTGTATCAGACATGAAGACTTCTTCCTGCAGAGAGTCATACCCTTCTCCACCCAGCCAGGAATGTTTCAGCTTCGGCAGCTCACAGAAATGCTCTTGGATGTTAAACCATTGGGGAAAACAGAGACCGACAGAAGGAACATCAGAGAGTAAAAGCTGGCTCATCTTGAGCAGATCCCGTGGTCATCATCTGTAAGTTTTCCCCCACCTGGCCCGTTAATACCACCCTTTTATTTTGGACAATGAACCTCATTCAGATGCTGCCTTCTGTGGGAAAAAAA
>VWZK01018821.1:29603-62379 GCA_013396935.1 Baryphthengus martii | reverse complement strand
AGTCTGCATCAGCTTTTCTCCAGCTGTCAACCCCAGGGGCTTAAAAAGCAGAGGAGATTAAAAAAAAAAAAAAAAAAAAAGAAAAGCCGTTTCCTTCAAAGAGTGAAAAGGTGGGGGATGCACCTAAGGGATGAACAGAAAAGGTTTCTTCTGGGTAGCTGTGACTCAGAAATGGCATTTTCTAGATTCTAATAAGGGATGTCAAATCAGAGGTAATTTATTCATGGCAAACTGGTGCAGTTGCTATGGAGAGCATAATAGGAAGAAACTCCTTTTTAATGCACAGTGTATTGAGGAGGAAAGCGTTTGTCGAAGAGAAAACCTCAGTGTGAGGATAAAAGCAGCAAATGGTGATTAGGAATATTAATTAATAAATAAATAAATAGATAAATAAATAAATAAATAAGCTGTCTGCAAATGCTTTCATCACAGCTGTGAAAGGCAAGGTCGGATCTCCTCCTGCTCAGCTTCCCTCTGTGTGGGCAGAGGACCAATCCTACCTCAGGATTTCCCATCCATTGGTCACCAGCCCAGGGGAGTCCAGCACCAGAGCAGGTCCATTGATGGGATCTCTTGTTTTCGGAGAAGACAAGAGCCAGGAGACCACGTGGGTTTGGGTGATTCATGGGCTGAGTTTGCCCACCCCGTGGGGATAAGGGTGCTGCAAGATGGAGGAGGGAGCCAGTGCAGATGCCCAGAGCATCGTGGTGCTGCATGGCAGGAACCTCATGGCAGGAACCTACGTGTCACTGAGTACTTCAGATTGCGATGTCTCTGTGTTAGGCCAGACAGTGGTCTTCTTACCTTCAGGAGAAGATACACACAAGGTGTGTTGTCAGACCCACTCACCCCTTATCTCTTTCCCTCTCCAGCCATTACGTTTCTCCTCCCTTCATTCTGAGCCTTCCTCCTCCGAGTACTACTTTCTCCTCCTCCTCACTTCCCAACCACAAGGGCAAGGATCCCCTTCCCTAACTTGGTCTGTTCCCACATCCTGGGGCTGGTCTGAGGGGTACCACACAAGAAAGGCTGTGAGTGAAAGAAGTGATTCGAGCTTAGCTCTCCGCTATGCTGAGCCAGCAGGCTCTGCAGCTCCCCGCCGCCAACAGGAGGCAAAAAGGATGCACAGGAAGGGGCTTTCCATGGGCACAAGAGTACTGAAAGATCCCCCAAACCTCCCTGAGTCCTCTACCATTTGATTGGCCCTCCTTGGACTTAGCCACAATTTCTACTGATAAGTAAGAATAAAACCCAGTGGTGACTCTGGGTTTTATTGCGGAGCTTTCTGTGATGAGGAAGAGCTTCTTGTGGTTCACCAGTCAGTAGAGCACAGCATAGATTTCATCCCCGTGCATCATATACTGTTCCAGATCTTTTTCAATCCACAGCTTTGTATCCTTGCTGGGGAAGGGGCAGCACCTCCTTCTCCTCAGGAACAACAAAACACCATGAAGCCAAAGGAACAGGGGCAGCCCCTCAGTGCCTAACGAGCAGGAAGGTGACTGATGACATCACTTGTTCCCTGGAGCCCATCTGTCATCTGTGTGACAATGTCATATAATGGGGAATTCTCAATCAGACTGGGAAGTCAGCCAATGCTTCTCCTTGGAATTGTCTGTCTCCAATTAGTCATAATGATAATGAACTTTAATTGCTTGAATCGCTGATCCTGGTGCCCAGCACCTGTCTCAGGCTGCAATCCCTAAAATTGTAGGGTTTTTTTAAATTTCAGACAACACAGTTCAGCCACTGGAAGACAAGGACATCTATGGCCCCACATTTCTGCTGGCGTGAAAGAACAGGACACTGTCCTTCCCAAACAGACTCTGCCCCAACTCCAGGCTCTGCAGCAAGTACTTGAGTTTCAGGCATGCTGAGACCTTCTGGGTTGCACCTCTGGTGTGTTTCCATGCTCTGCTAGGAACCAGCATCTCCTCCATGCAAGGATGGGCAGGACTTTTCCAGAGAGGATCCCTGTTTGCTGCAGGAAGGGCTGAGCCTCCTTCACAGACAAGCAGAAGCCAAATCCCAGGCAAGACTTGTCCCTGTCAAGGTCCATAAACTGCTGCAGAAGACCAGGTTTAATGTCCCTGACCTGTCAGGATGGGAACGTTCCCATCATGACCTCAGGATGGGCAGAAGGGAAGTCATTTGGCACTGACGAGACAAGTTTGCACCTCAGTAATAAAAGCCTGGTGTATTTGCTGGTTAGTCTTGGGTCATTTGTCTCCAAATGAAGTATCTCTCATATGACAAATGGTCCCTTCCTGGGCCATACATCTTCTTGCTGCTTCAAGTGCCAGACAGATCTGGCAGACATTCACCAGCTCCTGCTGGTTTATAATGAGCAAGGGGTGATGTTTGCCTGAAAACAGTTTCCCTGAAGCAAGTCGGCGTTGTATCAGACATGAAGACTTCTTCCTGCAGAGAGTCATACCCTTCTCCACCCAGCCAGGAATGTTTCAGCTTCGGCAGCTCACAGAAATGCTCTTGGATGTTAAACCATTGGGGAAAACAGAGACCGACAGAAGGAACATCAGAGAGTAAAACCTCCTGTGGAAGGAGCAGATCCCGTGGTCATCATCTGTAAGTTTTCCCCCACCTGGCCCGTTAATACCACCCTTTTATTTTGGACAATGAACCTCATTCAGATGCTGCCTTCTGTGGGAAAAAAATAATAAAAAAAAAAAAAAGGAGTGAATTTTTAGTGAATGATAGACCTCAGTCTCCCACAGAGAGGGAACTGCGAGCAGTACTGTGACCACACATCCCTGAGGATGTGCCTCAGCTTAATGGTCTTTCCATCTGGCATTTTGGGAGAGAAGGAGCAAGCTCTTTCCCTGAGCTCTGAGACAGTGGGATGTGAATGTTGGGGCTGCTGAAATACCTGCCCAAGACTGAAGAGGACACAGGACACAGCAGCTGATTTTTGGCAGAAGAAGAACCAGAGAAAATGAGAGAAAGGGAGAGGAATCTGCATTTGTTCGGCTTTCCTTTAGTGCTGAAAAGCCCTGACCCTGGGCGCAGTTGTCAGTTCCCCTGGCTGGTGTGGGAACATCATCCTGCTCCGGTTGCTAAGTAACCGCCCAACCACCTTCCAACTGCCCCTGGCAACCATTCTCTGTTAACAAGCCACCAAAAGCCAGTGGCTGCAGGCACAACAGGAGCAAGCAAGGTCCTGGGAAAGTGGAAGCAAGAGGCTTCCAGGGGCTGATCCTCTGCCTGGTTTCCTCTCCCACATACCGCTGAGCCCTCAGGCTTGCAGGGCAGCTCCTGGGCTGATCTGGGAGAGGAGCAAGTTCAGGGAGGACCTGGGCTTTCTGGGCCTTGCTGATGACTGAAGCAATGGCCACCATGGACAGCAAGGACCTGACAGCCTATTTCCTCAGGCAATACAGGCAGAACCTCCTGTCCTTGCTCAGGTGAGGGGGCTTCTCCATCCACCTCCATCTTCTTCCTCCATCTCTCTTTCCCCCATGGTGACAAACTCCCATCCCTCATCTCCACCGCTATAGTCTCCTCTTGAATCTCCCCTTCCCAGCCCTGTTCCTTCCTGTAACACCCTATTGCTCTGTTAGCAGGATTCCCACTGGGGAGGGGCGGGTATTCCATGCTGCCAGATGGGATCTGAAACAGTGTTGGGTTGCTCTGACTTGTCACCCTACCTGGGGCTGTGCAGAGAAACCCAACACCCTGCCAAGATACTGGACCCAGCGCATAACCTCGAGGTAAACTTCTCCAACAGGAAACTTGGGCTCACAGAGAAGGACTACCTGACTCCATTTATGCACCTCCAGGAGAAGAAGAAACAAGCCCAACTGATGCAAAAGGCTCTGGAGGAGAAGAAAGAGGTGAGAAAGATGGGAAGATGCTGGTGCATGGTTGGGAGGGCTTGTATTTTTTCTGGTGGACAGCAAAGGTCAGGTGACTGGCTCTGGGTGCAGGCTGCCAAGTCATGCTTGCTCTGGTGTTGCCAGGCCTTCAAGGAGAGGATGCAGGTCATAACCCACCGATGGAGGGACCTCCACATCAAGGAGGCTCAGCTGGCAATCTCCAAGGAGAAACACAAGAGGATTTTAAAGGTACACCTGCCCCATATTAGCTCAGTTGCATCACCCTGAGCTGCACCACCACCTCTTCCCTTCCCTCAGAGTGGCAGTCTTGGACCACTACACCTGTCCAAGCCTCTCGAGTCTGGAGATGTGAGGAACAGGACTGACAGGGCACAGGGATATGTACCAGGTGTGGAAAGACCTGGTAGGGTTTGGACAGGAGAGAGCTTTTCCTGTACCATTGTGATCTCCTGAGGGCCCCAAACATCCTCCAAGAAGGATCTCAGCCCGTCTCCACTGTTGATACCCAGGTATCTTCCAGGGACAGGCCTGAAAATCAGAGTGCTATTCCAGGGACCTGTCTCCAAGACTGAAGGGTCAATGTAAGAGGGATGGCCCTGTCAAACAGGGGTGAAAATGCTCCTGGGGGTGCTCCAGTACTGGTCTCTCCTCTGTGAAGTCATCTCTTCCCAGTGCCGTTGCATGACCCAGCTTCATCTTCCTTTGACGTCCTTCCTCTCTTTGTGTGTGTATTTGTGTTGGTGGGGGAAACATCAGCAAGATAATCAGATGCAAATCGAAGCTTTGAAGAAAGCCAGCGAAGAGAGAGAGAGGACAAGGCAAAAAGAGAGGGAGATTTTGAGAGCTAAGAAGGTACCAGTAGCCCTGAGAAAGAAGCTCCAGAAACTCTGCACCAAAGTGCGGAAGTACTCCATCTTCAATAGATACCTGGAGGATGTGGTGAAGATCTCACCGGTGAGTTTGGACATGAGAGGGACAGATCATGACCCCCAAGAGACCCTTACATAGGTGTTAAACCTAGAGGAGGTAAGGCAAGTCCGGGGAAATCCTAACACTTGGTCAAACCCAGAGACCTCATATGAGACGGGAAAAGGTTCCTTGAAACCAAGGTGAGCCAAGAAGACCCACAGTGCAGGGGAGGAGAAGCAGAAAAGGAAATGAGGGCTTGAGAAAACCAAAGAAAAGCTTTTAAAAGGGGGGAAAATACAGGACTGAGGGCAATGGGGACCACTTTGTGTTGCTGTTTCATGTCACATTGGTGGTTTGGGAAAAGCAAAAAGCTGCCTGGGAATAGAAACCCAGATAGCTGTCAAAAAACCTCTGCCCTCTCTCAAGGATGCGTGGGCATCATTCTACACATTGCTCAAGCTCCTGAAGTCCCAGCTGCCCCTTTGCCATGTCTAGGTGACAGCCTGGCAGTTGCCATTGTGCACTGGATTTTATCAGAGCGCTGCTCACCGAGGGAAGAGATGCAATATCTGCCCTTGCTTATGACAGTGACAGCTCTGGAACTGGCACGGTGGGATGTCATCACACAGGGAATGTGCCGATGCTCACAAACCAACTGGGGCAATAGTCTTGCCAAGAAGGGAAGATCTTCCAGTTGGTGGAGGCGTTGTCCCTGGTCAGGGGAGGGTGCCAAACAGTATGACACTTGCAATTCTGATGAGGGGAGGACAAGGACATTACTAACACTAGGGATTACTGTCATGTGATGCAGTTTGAGGAGATCCAGGACGTCATCTGGCGCTACAAGACACTGACAAGGGTGCGCAACAACCTGTTGCAGACACAACAGGAGCACAAGGTAATGTCTGAGCAAACCAAGGTGCTCCTGGACCAGTACGAGGCAGAGAAAGGAGCTGAGATCCTGCACTACAAAAAGAAGCTGATGGAACTCCAACTACACTTTGACTGGAATCAAAAGGATTTCTTCCTCTGGGTGAGGAAATATGGGGTGGGCAGGGAAAGATCTCCAAGGCCAGACTCTGCCAAAACGAGTTGATGGCTCATCCTTAAGCTGTGGGGTCATGGCAAGGCCCAGTAGTAGACTTTGTGATTGGAAAGTTGACAATTTTTGCCTCTCCAGGGGGTGGTAGCATGAAGAATGACAGACCACATGTAGAGCAGGTTACATCAGTGGTTAAAACATGGCTCTTGCAAAGCCATCGTGATCTTTCACTTCTTGCTTGAACTCACAGGGAAAAAGGATCAGCTAAGCAGGCTGTGGTGATACCTGTCTTAGCACAAAATCCAAACGTGGTCCATCATACGCCTATTTGGTTTGTCCAGCCTGGTCATACTCATATCCATTCACCATTCCTTGCAGTGGCATCCCTGTGATGGAGCTTCAATATGGCATTGTCTCATGGGCTTCACTGTTCATAGCTCAGGCCATCTACCCACCAGGGCTTACCCCTTCTCCTCCCTCCTTACCAGTCCAAAAGTGACAAGACCAGTGGTAAACTCAGCTCATCGATGTGTTGACAGTGCTCGGTGTGCAGACATGTCCTCAGCTCTGCTGGCCTCTGCTCCCTTTTGTCACTCTGAGGAGATCTGGCCAAATTCCCTTATCAGATATTCCAGGCTCCAGGAGTTGGATCCCATTAGATAGAAAGGACCTGTTCTGGGAGGATGGCAGTGGGATGAGATGCTCCCAGGTTATCTAGCCCTGCTCTGGGGCTCTGCAGGGAGGACCTGACAGAGTGAGGGCTGCAAAAGCTGTCAGAGAGATGAGTAAGTTCCTGGAGCAAGGATCACCTGTAGTGCTTCCTGGATCTACTTCAACCACACCAAGCTAAACCACCTCCAGCACAACCCTGGGCAAGGACAGGTTCTTCCTAGCAAAACAGATGAGTGTGGAAATTAGGGTCGCCAAGTCAGGACCTCCAGTGTTGAAGCAGCATCTTTGCTGGGGCATGTCGCCATGATGCACGTCTCCTCTCCTCTCAGGAGATTTGCTGGGCCAGCATCCAGGACATGACTGCCAAGCAAATCCAGAAGCTGGGGACTATCAAGATGGCCATCTTCAACCTCTTCCAGTCCGTGAACATGCAGCTGAACTCAAACCCAAAAGTGTCGGCGAATGACAGCTACAGACAGCTGAACATGGTAGGGCCAAACCAGACCCCTGCCCAGAAAGTGGAGCAGTAATGACTCTCAGCTGCCCAAAGGGAGGAGAAAACCCAGAGAAATCCATGTGCCCAACAGACACCTTCCTTTTCAACCTGGGCACTCTCTTGGGCACGGGGAATGGGCAGAGTTTAGCAGGCAAACCTGTCTCATCTGAGGAGGTGGAGCGGGGTGTGGGTCCCTGTAGGGAAGAAGGAATGGGATTCAGGTGGGCTGGGGCAGGGGATGCAGATCAACCCATGGCCAAAGTTTGGTTTCATTCACCCAAGTCCTGAACTCAGACTTGCCCACAAAAGCCCATTCTGGTTGTGCAGATCCAGCAAGGCAAATGCCTTGTCGTCCTACTCAGTTCAGTGGGTGAAATTTACCCTTCAAAAGGGGCAACAAGCTCCTCTCTGCCTCCTATTCCCATCCCTGCTCTGAGCCTTGCTATATTCCTTCCTTACCCTAGATTCAGCAGGTCATTGAAAACCTCTCAAACATCTCTACGGAGGTGAAACAGAAGGACATGAAGAAACACCGACAAGCATCTATACCTACAGAGCCATAGGAGATATGCCAACATGACCAGCTCTGCCAACAAAACCTAAGCAGGTTGGGAAGGGAAAGAGGAGGACAGAAGGTGCTACAGATGTAGATTCCACCATATGTTAACACCAGTGACCTTTCATACCTTTCCGGTTCTTCTGTCCTTCACAGTTGCTGACATCTTTTATGCTATTAAAAATAACCAAAAATGTTAAGGTGTTTCTTCATTTCCCATGAGGATTGGAAACAGCTGTTCCATTCCACAGCTTTACCCCATTGAGTTGCAGAAGACAATGTCCTCAGTGTGACACCATCACAGAAGAAAACATGATGGTAGAAGCCTCCACTGCAAATACAAGGGCAGCAATTGCTTCTCAGTTGCTAGATGTGAAAGAAGAGCTCATTGTTTCAGGAAGCCTTGACATATAAATGCAGTGTAGGCTATGACAAGCCCTATGTTCTTCTGAGCAGATCCCTGGAGCAGTGGGAGGTGAGTGGCAGTTCGCATTTGAGGTGGCAAGAAGTAAACTTGCAACTTTATGTGGCCACCACATGCCTACGCTAGAATGATTACAACACATTAATTCGGCAAAGCAGGGATAATAACTGTCACAGAGGGCAAGAGAAGGTTGCTTCTCAAGGGAAGGAGGTAAGGTGACAGCAAAGTAAGCAGGAAGATATCCTCGCTGACAGGACACAACCCTGAAGGATGAGAGCAAGAGCAGAGAGGTCCATGGTTGTGTCCTGTGATTCCCACATTAGTCTGCAAGGATGAGGCAGGTCCAAGGTGAAGCCAGAAAGTCAAGTTAGCAAGGCAAGGTGAGAAGCAGCCAGGAACGAGACTGGGCACAGGCTTACCTGCAAGGGCCAAGAGCAAGGATCTAAGCATAAATGCAGCTCTCGAGCAAAGCAGGAGAAGCTCCAGTGAAGACTTCACACAGCTCCTTCTCATGCCGTATCTGTTTTACCAGCAACCTGATGTCAGGTTGTTGCATGGCTGTGCCACATCAGGGCTGGCCTTGAGGACAGGTAACCAGACCCCTGGCAGGTGTGGAAGGGGTCTCAGAGCTTGTGGGTGCACAGAGAGCCCCAGCATGAACACCTCCTTTCAGTGGGCTGGGAGCTCCACGGTGCTGACTTTTGCCAAGAACCATGTTACTTCTTGTGGCAGGAGCCCAGCTTCACACCCTGCTGAAGTCCTGATGAAACCAGTACTGTGGGCTGGTCTCTGCTCTGCTTGGTGTGTACATACACATCCTTTGCTCCAAGGACCACAGCGTGCAAGGGAGAAAGAGATGACCAGTCAGAGCAGAAGCAGCATAGAGGAGCCTGGAGTCACCAAGGGGGTAAATGACAGAGTTGGAAAGAGATTGGTTTCTTACCTATTGGTCATCTGGAAGGAGACATATTTAGTTACCACAACAACAAAGTGGACCTTGACTTAGGAACAAGAGCTGAGGGTTGTGGGCGGATGCTCAGGCAGATAAGAGGGCTGAAGAAGAGGTGAGTTAAGGGTAAAAGGGAGGTTTTCCCTTGCCTTTGGTAACCACCCTACCTGGGGGCTGTGAGTCTGCAGTGATTGCTTGCATGGGAAGGACTTCCCACAAACCCTGAAAAGTGTGCCCTTCCTGCTGCTACACCTGGGTTTCCTTCCCAGCAAGCAGACACCTTCAGCCTGGCTGCGCTCTCCACCATGGCTGGGACCACAGAGGTGACCCTGAGAGACAGCTGGTGCAGAGCACTTCAGGCCAGTGAAAATCGATTTCTCAATGTGAAGCAAATAGATTTCTTTCTGTTTGGGGTGATTCCATGCTCAGCCCCAGGATTGGGCCTCATGGGGAGTGTGTCACCTCCTCAAAGACAGCTGTTTTCTACACCAGGACTGGATCTGGGGGCCGTCGCTCCACAGTCAGCAGCATCCTTGGATCCTGGCCTTCCTCATTTCTCTGTGATATCAAATACATATTAGCAGAAGAGAGAGAATAAAAACAATCAGGAGGGAGTGAACCTTGCTGAGGCCCTCAGGGGTCCCAGAGGTTGGTAAGTGTCTCATAGAAGCACTGGTGATGATACCAAGAGCTGCTGCCTGCACTTGAAAAGTCAAATCATGATTCATCTGAGCAGAGACGATGTTGTGCATTTGTGCCCTTGCATCTTGCCTAGGCAGTGACATATCCAAAGGGACCAGGAGCATTTACACCCATCCTGAGGGGTGACTCAGCTGTCCCTTTTCCCTCCCCACCCCCAGCCACCTCCTCATCCACTTTGATGCGTCTCACTGGTGGCAGCTGACAGGAGCTAATGGGAGAGAAGCAGCTCTGCCCAGCTGCTAAGAAAAACAGGGGGATGTAGCTCTGAGCCTGACACACTGTGAGTGATGATCTGAGGGCATGGCTGTCTCCAGGCTGGGCTTATGGACAGATGGGCCAGGTTTCCTGACATCATTTGGACACTGAGCGCTGGCCAGTTCGAAAAAACTTGTCTTATAGCTGGGTGCCTGAGTGGAGTTCTGAGGAAACTTCAGCACAGGACAGAAAAACAATGGGACACATTGGTTCAGTCAGGCGCTTTCTCAACTGTTTCAATGCATTTTCATCCTTTCATTCAGCAGACTGAGCCTGGCTGTGTCCATCTGTCAGCCAGTACACCCCACTCAACATGTCTCTTGCAGCTCTACATGCAGGCCAAGCTGAAGACCTGTGCTCCTGACTGCTCCTAATGTCTACTCCTGCTCAGCCCCAGAAGCCCTCACCATCCTGAAGATGAAGCCACAGCACCTGTGGATGTTGCTCTGCAGCATCATTTGCTGGATTTGCTTGGTTCTGTGGCCCCATCCATGCCTCCACACTGTGAAGCACCTGGTTTTAAAAAGTCAGAGATCAGCAATCAATATGGGAGGACAGGTTTTGCCCTCCCTTATGCACCATTCATGCTGCACCAGCAGAGCACAGACAGCAAATCCCCCCCCCGCCGGTGCAAAGTCCTTACCCAGGCACACGTAAGCCCTACTCAAGTCCCAGATTTCCAGGAGGCATTGCAACTAACTCTTCTTCCTTGATAGAGCTGAGCAGATGGCATTGCTTCTCAGATGCAGCACTGTGACCCTCTGACCAGCTGAGCAAGCTCTTGAAAAGAGGCAATGTTAGGATGTCCATCCACCACAACGATTGCAGACAAGTTAGTGGAGGGAGAAACCAGGAGCCCCCTAGATCTCTATCTGTGGGCACATCAGGGACAGGGAGTTATCCCCAGAGACCTGCTGGATGTTTTTGTCATGAGCAGGGTGGTGGGACAAAGCCGTGTCTAACATCAGCCTGGATTAGACCCAGCCAAGCCGCTGGAAGAACAGAGGAGGGTGGCACAGAAGAGGTGCTTTCTCTGGCCTTCTCCCAGGTGGGAAGACATGACAAGCAGGTGTTTCCCTGACTGCTCCACATTTGAGCCTAAGACTGATTCCTGTTTGAACCACATCTAGTGGTCTTCATAGCCAGCAACACGCTCTGAGAGATATGACCACCATGGCAGCACTTTTTGACATTCCAGCCCAAATGATTCAGTGTCCTTGTACACAAGTCTTCTGGAGAGGCTCTGGCCAGCTTATGGAGTACCAGATGGATGGCTACAAGATGTCTAAATAACCCAAGTTCCTCATGTCTCCTCATATGACTAGGAGCCCCCAAAGATGTCTCTTCAAGAAGCCTTGGCAAGACATGGTGCCCATGGGGTAAAGGGGACAAGGTGGTACCCCAGATGTTCACTGACACTGTCATGACTGGGGTGAAGGAGTCATTGGGCAGGTTTGCCTGGAAGGGGGTTATAGCGGAAGCGGGGACAGACACTGGCTGCTCGAGCCTATGAAACTCATTTCATTCTTTCCTTTCCCTGTGGAGCTGGGAAGGAAGGAAACTCTCTTCGAAGCTAAGACAAAGTCAACCAAGGCATCCCCAGCCTAGCAGAAAGATAAGCTCTGCTCTTATCACTTGCAAGATGCTAGAAGATGCCAAGCTGGAGCTGTGCTGGTCTGGGAGTTCTGCTCCAGAGAGAGAACTATTAGGATTGCCACGGTTTCCTGCACTATCTGCCATGATCCCCTTCTCTTGCCTTCTGGAGCAATCCTGCTGGCACAGAAATTTCAGCACCAGCAGAGGAGATGTCAGCACCCACTGCCCAAAAGGAGTGTGCTGAGCATCGCGAAGATGCAGTTCCTACCAGCACTATTCTATGGCCAGAAACATAATCCAGGGGCTGGAAGAGCCTCTCCTACGAAGCCAGGCTGAGAGAGTTGGGGTTGTTCAGCCTGGAGAAGAGAAGGCTCCGGGGAGACCTTATTGCGGCCTTTCAGCACTTAAAGGGGCCTGTCAGAAAGATGGAGAAGGTCTTTTTAGCAGAGTCTGTTGTGATAGGACAAGGGGCGATGGTTTTAAACTAAAAGAGGGAGATTTAGACTAGAGAGAAGGAAGAAGTTTTTTACAATGAGAGTAGTGAGACCTTGCTCCGGGTTGCCCAGAGAGGTGGTTGATGCCCCATCCCTGGAAATATTTCAGGTGATGTTGGCTGGGGCTCTGAGCAACCTGCTCTAGCTGCAGATGTCCCTGGTCCCTGCAAGGGGGTTGGACTAAATGAGCTTTAAAGGTCCCTTCCAATCCAAACCATCCTGTGATTCTATGATTCTATTCACTTTCTTGAGCAAAGCGAAATCACTGTGACTCATGATGCCGTGGGATATGGAAGCAAAGACTAAAATTACCTAATCAGGTATGAGGTTTTCAGTTCTGCGATGTTATGTATAATAATTTTTTTGTTGTTGTTAATAGTCAGCTTTCTCCTTGGGGAATTGAAGGGTTTGAATTCGTTTGCATTATGTTCTTTGGCTTTGGGTGGGTTTTTTTGTAAGATTTTTTTTCTCTTGGCACAGAGATGATTAAAGTATTGGCTAAATCTGCAGTCTGTTGTGCCTCTCGTTGATGGAAAATCCCCAGCACACTGAGATGTTGTTATTGGTTTAATCTGGACTCTGTCAACATGTCCTCCAGAGCAGTCTGCTATTCCATCAGCACGGGTGTGAGTGAGCAATACCAGTGCTCACTGCTCGCTCTCTGCTCTGTGGGGCAGCTCTGCCCCAGCACTGATGGTACGATCCCCCTTGGAGGGGCTTGTGCCCCTGACTGCCAGATATGGAGAGGCCACTCTGTAGCCCAAGTGACAGGGACATGCTCCGACCCAGAGCATGGCTGTGTGGAAAGGCACTGGTGGCTCCAGATCCCTCAGGAAGCTCTTACCCGGAGACCTGCAACCTCGCCTCTTAGACACTTTGCAAAGAGGCACGGGGACAGCCCTGCGCTGGCACTGATCATTGTCTTCAGCAGCGACTTCAGAAGACATTGCTGGCTTGTTAAACCTATGATTAGCACTTATCCAGGATTTGGCATGCCGAGCACCATCGAGTGCCAGATGGCAAAGACATGGGAGTCATTAAACCCAAATTAGAGCATTGGTTTTGAACGTGCTTTTTGCAGCCACCTGAGCCAAGAGAGGATGCGGTGCCAGAGCCTGTGGTACCCTCTCAGCAGTTGCTGCCATAAAAGCACATTGCATCTACGAGTGGCTGCAAGCTTCCCTGGTCCTACACAACTAATGAGATCTAGTGAAGCACTGACTGTCCTGCCTTTCTGCTCCTCTCAGCCCATCTCCCACCTCCTTGTCTTTTCCAGCACATCCACCATGAGATGCTTCTCATAGGTTCATCAGTCACCCATCCCAAGGAGAGGAAACAGCAAAACCCCTGAGACCCTACAGTTTGCAGGCCTGCCAGTCTTGTTCATCCTTCTGAGAGCACGTGCAGGGTGGGATACAGGAGGGGGAGAATTGGGGGGGGGCAAGAGATGAGATGGTGCAGCCAGACCTCCTTCAGTGCTCCATTAAGCAAAGTGTCACATATAGAAGACATTTGACATTCCACAACCCCTCTATAAACAGTACCATTGAGGCTTGGTGAGGACAGGTTGTTACCAGGGAAGAAATAAATCAAAAGAGTTCAGGGCTCTAAGCATTAAAGCATATTAACCCAGGGAGGCAGTTTCTTGTCTTTCCAAAGTTTTTTCAGCCTGGCCCAAAAGTGAAATGTTAGGTCATGAGCCAGAAATGGAAGGGTTGAATATCTTGCTGCAGTTGTAGGAGCTGCTCTGTGCTCCTGCAATACCAACGAACTCCAAAGTCCAGCCTGACTTTTTAGGATCTTTTTTTCCACTCCACTTCAACCACTCTGCTGTGACACAGCCCAAGACATCTCTCTGCGAAGGTCCCAGATGGGAAAAATACCTACGAACCAAGCTTTCAACAGACATTTATTTGTTCAGGTTGAAATCAATGCACATGAAACGGTGTTGCTCCCACGTGCTGCACACCTTTGCCATCGGTTAAAATCGAGGCCAAGTAAAATCACACATCCAGGACAGCAGCCTGTCTCCTTCTCCATGACCAGCCACAGAAACACAGCCAGAAAACAGACCGAAACAGGCCAGGCCCTTGCCCATCTCCTCCCAGCCATCGTTCCTGCCTGCCCAAGTACTACTCAGCAACTGAGGTCTGGGTCTTGGGGCCTTGTGAGGTGGAGGTAGGGATGAATTAGGGGAGCAAGTTTAGAATCAAGAGCCCTTCCTTGCTTTTGGCTCCCCCTCAGTCCAATCTAATTGGCTTAGTTACTCATCCTTCCCAAGAAGATTGGACGGAAGACCAAGGACAGGGAGGGGAGGGGAGCCTTCTAGGTCTTGAGCCTTTGATCTGTGTGGATCAAAGCAAACATCTGTATTGCACCACATACATGACTGCAGAGTGACCGAGGGAAATAGACACTGGGCAGTTTGTGGAGGGGCAAGGGAGTGTGTGGCCCAATGTGCCCCATTAACTGGTAGCAGTGATGGCCTGTCACCCCCCCTTGGACAACAGCCCCAACTGTGTCCTGCATCTCACCCCATTACACAGGGCTGATAAATCAGGGAGGAGATCTCTGTCACTTAATTTGCCCTTGTGACCTACAGGGTGCTCCTTCAGCCCACACTGAAATCTTCCCAAACAAGGGCACCAGGAACTGGCAGGTAGTGGTTATAGGAAGCTGCAGGACATCAACAATAAGCAGCACAAAGTAAGCAGGATCCAGACTGAGACCACTGAAGTCAGCTCAGAGATGACACCGACAAAAGTGGGGTCAAGTTTGCTAGAGATGAGCAGATGTCACATTGGCCCATTTGGGCCTTGCACCCTGGTCTGTGAGTGCAGAGGGGACTGGTTTAGTTTGTGGACTTTTCTGGCTGCTGGTAAGATCCATACAGGGAGGAGATGGCTCAGGAAGAACAAGTGTGTGGAAACCCCCATGCAAAGGTTAGAGAACAGGTTCCCACACGCTGGGTTTTCTGGCAGTTTATGGCATTGCACTAGGAAGGATCCCACCCGAGTTGTGTTTTATACTGACAAATGTGCTATCAATCAGGTGCAATGGATAGAGACAAAGGGCCATCTCACTGGCATGGGCATGTTGGCCAGTGACCCAGGCAGGAAGACCATCTCAAGACCCTGCAGCAAGCTGCAGCAGGACTGAGCTGGAGGAATCTGCATTTCGGTCAGAGGGCACTCAGCGGGCAGCCAGAGCTCTTGTGCAGCCCCCCAAGTGGGTGGCCAGCCCAGGGCACCCAGTGAAGCCATAGCAGCCTACAGGACACAAGAGCAGGAGATGTGAGAGGCCTTCACACCCAGAGAGAAACACAGCCCCTGTCCTGCTGCATTAGCAGCTCTGGCTGTGCCACCTCAACATGGGTAGATGCTCAGAAGGGACAACAGGAACCGAGGCACTGGGTCACCTCAGGGTGCCTTGAGTCTTCTGCACAGGACTTCATGTCCACCTTATGGTGCCAAGCTCAGAGGCTATGGCTGGGGCACTGGAAGACAGGACTGAATGTCCTCCTGTCAGTGAGAGTGTCTCTCACCCGCCATCTCCACTTTTCCCTGCCACTTCTCCAGTCTCCTGTTTGGTTTTCATTTCCTTCTGCATGTTGCCCTGTTCTTTGGAATTTTTCCCCTTTTTTCTTTTGCTCTAATTTCCTCATCTTTTCTTGGAGATGAAAAATAAATCCAGTAACAGTGAGGTGGGGAAAGCAACTCATCTGCCCAAGGTTAAACACACCAGGTCTGTGCTCAAGTGATAACTTCACTCAGCCAGCTCTGGGGACTGCCCTTCACACTTTGCTCAGCTCTATCCAGGGCCACAGAGCACCTTGTCGTGAAACCGATGCAATCACAATGAAACCAAGACCAGAGACATTCCCCACCAAAAGTCCTCAGGAGTCATCCCATGGAGACTCACAAGGTGGTACAAGGCTAAGGAAGAGACATCATTCGTGGCCATGGCATGTCTTGGATGGTGGAGCACAATGTTCTCCAAACATTAGCTCCCAGGGCTTGGACTGCACCAGTCCTCTTTGTCATGGACTCGCTGGCTGCCGCTGCACACACCTTTTCCAAGATGAGCTTGGGTGAAATATGGTGTTTGTTGATGTCAGGGAGGAGATGACCGTTGACATGGCACCAAGGACACATGCCATCATTCAAGCTTGCACCAGCCTGCTTGTTAAGTCTCTTCGGTGGTGGTGCTGCAATGGGCAGCATGAACAATGACAGGAAGTTGAAACTCTCAGAGGAGAGCAGATTGTGGACTCTGGCTGGAGACCTGGATAGGAAAGGCAAGAGATAGGAAATCATGAGTCACAACCACAGGATCCCCTTGGTGCCTCCCTTCTCTAAGGGCTAGAGAGAGACAACCCTGGAGGAAGACAGTTTAAGACAGGCAGAGCTGGTCCACTGGGGATTCAACCACCTGTCCCTGTGAGCCTGGTCACTTCAGCTTCTTTCTGGAGAAGGGTGGGGAAGTCCACACTAGGCCATACCTCTCTACGGGTCTGCCACTCCTTGAGACTTCTACAAAGTGACAATGTCTAGAATGAGCTTATGTCTCGAACCACTGGCAAACAGACAGAGACTGTCCGGTTGCCCCTCAGTAGCCAGAGGATAGTCCAGAACAACTGATAGAGCCTGGCCCTTAGTAAACTCTGTTGTAAAAATAACGGGTGCATCACTTTACGGATGGGCGCCTGTGGCCGGTGATTTAACTGCAACCTCCTGAAAAGGAGAAGGTATGTTAGAAGGCATGCGAGGACCCTCAGAGACAGAAAGGCCCAATGGCTTCTTAGATTTTCAGAGAAGACACTACAAGAAGAGAAAGGCATTGGTAGAGTAGCTCCATGAGCGCCAGGCGAGGTACATTTGACCAACAGCTCCTTCCTGTACATGCTGACAGGGAGAGACCAGTGTGCCTGGCTCCACTCCTCCCTGCCCTCCATCTCTTCCTCCTTCACCCAACTCTCTCCATCTCCTTGTCCTCCTCCCACACACGATCACTGCCATTTCCCTTCCAGCCCCTCTCACAGGACTCAGCAGGGCTCCAGCACTTTTCCCCAGTGGCAGCCCCTTCAGAGCAGGGCTGCATCCTGGTGGTCCCTTACACCCCATATCTGCAGCACCAGGAGCTGTGTGTGTCCTCTGGGACACAGTGATGTTCACCCACCCCACACAGGCACGTGGCCTTTGCAGCACACAAAGGAAACCCCTCGCCCAGCCCAGCCTCCCGGGACGCGTACACTACCATGGTCATGTCCTGTGCAGAGGAGCCGGGCACTGCCCTACATGATGGAGCAGGTGAAGCCACAGCACTCCTTGAGCAGGGTGAGGCCTGTTTTGGTCACGTACGGTGCAGAAGTTTGCTGCCCTCTGGAAGTCATTTTCCTCTCTTTGACAGGAGCTATGGAAAGAGGAATTGGTGTCTGCTTGGCAATAAGGGTACAGGCCCATCACTTCTTCTTAGAGGTCCTTTCAGGGCTAAGACGCTGACCCTCATCAGACCACAGCTGGCCATGAACTCCTGTACCCAAGAGGCACATTACCACGTGTGCTTGGTGGGTGTCCACAGACAGGACACAGGCATAAGGATCCTGGGCTGGAAGTGTCTCCTACCACACTGGAGAGGTGTCACTCCAGCAATGGTGGGGGCATAGGGAAGAGGGAGGCCTGCCATCAGAGGCCAGGAAGAGGAGAGGACTGGATGGATACCACAGCTTGTGACCTTAAATAATGGTGTGACGAAATGTAAGGAGCTGGTTGGAAAGGGCCAGATGAAGAACATTAGCCATAAAAAGACACCTGTCCATTCGCATTCTCATAGGACATGGTGACTGGGAAATGCCAGGAGGGAAATTGAAGCAGAACATCTGTACCAGTGCAGGATGTGTCCACAACGTGAGCTCAAGCACCAGCACACCATAGCTGCCATTTCCCCACAGCCTCCTCCAGTAACAGATGGTCTCCAGGTAAGCCAGCCCCAGGCCGTCTGGAGACAAAGTGCTTAGGAAAGGGGAGAAACTGCCAGGGAGGTGCCATGCAAGAAATAAAGCTCATCAACCACCTACTTGCTTTCTGGAGGTAGCTTTTGGAGAGCTTGTTTTGCAGGAACTCTGCCATTTCCTTGTCTTCTTCCCTTTCCCTGTGACAAAGAGATCGGTTACCACGCAGGCAACAAGCAGCAGGACACCCAGGAGCATCTGGCAAGGCATGACACAGATTGGAGGACAGATTGACCTGTCCTCAGTGCAAGAAATAAATTGCACCCAACTACCTGAGCCTCTCAAACTCCACATCATCCACCAGGAAATCACGTGTTTCCACCAGTTTATGTATCTGCTGTACCAGCTCCTCTTCCTTCTGCTTCTCCTCGTTGGACTTCTCATTCTCTGCAGCACAGGGAACACATTTAACACATCAACAGGGGCCATCCCACCCATGCCAAGGCCAAGTTTGCTCTGCTTCTGCTCAGCCCAGGAGTGGAGGTAAAAGCCAACTGAAAGTAAGCACGTGAACCCAGATACAGTCTCTTAAGTAAGCAACAACCTCATCCCAAACCACCCTGGGTGGGAGGAGACACATCTGGTATCATCAAACTTTAAATTTTCAGCTTCTTTCCAAAATTTTCATGGGACTGAGCACTGTGCAAGGTGCAACTGTGAGCTCTGCAGAGCAGAGAAAGGGCTGATCAATAAGGGGACCTCTCTGGTGGGAGATGACCATGGGTCCCCTGGGGCATTCCCCTTGCACTGCCAAAGTGGCTGGGTATCGGGTCTCAATGAGCTCAGAAATGTCAGACTCAGATGTCATCCTTCAGCCAGGATGTTCTTAATGCATATTTCCTATGCCAGCACACCCAACCAGTCCCAGCTTGGCCCTGAGCTCGGTAGCGGTCCAGAGACCTCTGAGCCAGGTCCTCCATGCAACTGAGACACCAGCCAGGGATTCTGGTGTACAGGGAGTAACCAACAATGCCCACGTGCCTTGGGAGCACCTCACATCACTGTTTATCCCCTACATAAAGAGACATGAAAACCAGTAAGATCCACTGGGTTTGCAGCCTTGTTCCCTTGCTGACCATGCTCCCAGGGATCTCAACCTCTATATCTGACCTTTAAGACCACTGCCAGCCCCATTCCCATTCCAGCAGCAAGGAGGACCACAAGTATCTGCCAGGCTGTGTTGAATGTGTTAGCCTTGGTTGTCACTTGAAGACCCAGAATGATCTACCTTGAGCACGGTGGGACCCACTCACACCGTGTATCTTTGGACCATGAGTTAGTGAAAACCTGGAAACCTCTCATGACATGAAGTCATGTCTTATACAAACTGGTACATAATGGTAAGTGGGATACACGAAGATTGATAGAGAGAGGCCTAAGGGGTGTTAAATATAAACAGGGAACTACCTTAGGTGGAAACTATGACTGCTTGTGCTGCAGCCATTTAATAACATTTCTGAATTCAGCAGCCAGCTCCAAAACTGAGTCAGCACAGGACGGATCAATCCCCAGCCTTCCTTCAGCTGAATGAAAATGCTGCGAAGTTCACAGTACAGAGCAAACCCCCCTAGGCTGGGTCTCAGCAGTTAGCTAAAGTATGTATTGATTTGTAGTTTAAAGTCTGCTATATATTGATTGGAGGTGTTGCTGCAGGGGGCTGAGCAGGACAAACTTCTCATAATCATCACGTTGTTAGAAATATCCCCAGCAAACAAAGGTTTCTCCTACAGTTGCGGCAGAGGAAGCTGATCTGGGCCACAGCTGCTGGTCTTCTACCATGAAGAGTTAACACAAAGTCACCTGGCCCTGGACACTGTGTCTGTGCAGCAGCTCCCACCTGCCTGGTGGGAACAGGAGCACTCTGCAGTGTCATTTGGATGCCATACAAGCGGGAAACATCGGGCTGCAGACAAACATACCAGTTACTGGGAGTTAATTAACAATCTGCGTTCCTGACTTAGAGCACATCAGAATTAACATATCCCCTGCATAAACACTACACCTCTTTTCCTGACTCGCTGATGTCAGAGTCATTATGACCATGATATTGCTCTGAATTATTAAAGGCACCTTGGTCTGCAGAGATTTCAAGCCATGAGCCTGGCTGAGCTCTGAGTAAGCAATAACATGTTTGAATCTTTTTCTGAACCAAAGTTCAATGCCCATTTTTAGGAATGATCTGATGTAATAGTCTCACCAGACCAATGATTCGCAGGATTTTTCCAGCACGGTTGGATTTGAGTCAAGTTATAAAGAAGACAAAAGGAGCATCCCTGATGCAAGCAGCACTTCTGCACTCGGTTGAATCTGGGAATGCTGAAAAGTCTTGAAATGAAAGACTGAAGCAGATGAAGGAAAGCCTGCCATATTTCTCCACCTTCAGAAAAAGGCTGAGTTTATCTCTGGTCCTGAGCCACTGTTTAAGTCAAGTCTTGTTTTATGAGCTAGAAAGTGTTTGAATTAAAAGCTCACATGAGATTCGGGTCTACATTTGGCAAGCAGCTCCCCTTTGGGCAGCAGAATCTTCCCCTCCCCTGCCTGAACCTCCTTCTGGACACAGCCAGGTTGTATTAAATCGACCAAGATGTGCGTGTCAAGCAGCAGTCAGGCTCCAACTGCCTGTGGGAGATTCACCGCCATGCGCAGCCGACACCACAGCTTTAGGAAGGGGCCAGGTTTCTTGCCACTCTTGGCTTTGAGATAACCTTGAGTACAGAACTGAGGAGCTGAGCTGCTGCTCTTCGAAGCAGATGTGCGCAGCTGGAGCCTTGTCTGCATCCAGACATCACCTGCTGCTACACACCCATTAGCCTCAGTGAGTGTGGCATCTGCAGGGAGATACCTGGAAATAACTGAGGGCCAAATCTTAATGCTTGGATAGGTGCAAACAAGCAGGGATATGTATCCTGTCTGGTTCTGAAAACACACATAAAGTCGAGTGAGGAAGTCCTGGGAGAAGGCAAAGCCACGGGAACCAGGACGCACACAGCCTTGGGGAAGCCTTTCTGGCTCGTTCTTATTCAAATCCTGAGCTGTTCGGTGTGTGCTTTTATCGGAATGTTTTGGCTTAGGGGGATCCTTTTTTTCCAGACTGTCAAGGGACAAGGGTGGTGGCTCTGGCTGTGACAGGGACATGGAGGGTCACTGGTCATGGTAAGGGGGGTGACAAAAGCAGCATTTTCTCCCAGCTGAAGTTTTCACATACACTGCCCTGCAGTGTTTGCCTCTTTTCAACATCCTGAAAGAGGAATTCACCTAAAACAGGGACATTTTCAAGTCCCTTTGGCTTGATGTCCCCCTGGCACCCATCCTACCTTGGCTGCAACCAGGAATCTTCCCTGGCAGCTGCTGTCATCTGCCCCGTCACTGACACACAGTTCTGACATGGCCACAGCAAGAATTGTTTGTTTTTCACATATTTGAGGCCTTTGAAGGCACCTCCCTTCCTGCTACCTCCAAAGGGACATCCCTCCATGATGTGGTTCCCTGCTTGTCCTCTCAAGTTGTTTGGGGATCCTCTTCAGTGTACAGGGCAGGTCCCACTGTGACGGCATTCACTGCCTCCCCATCCAACTCCTGTCCTCCTCCTATAACAGACTGATGTTCTTCCACAAAGGACTCATGTTTTTTTTTCTTTTTCCCTTCAGGCCATGTCTGGACAAGGACCCCCTGGCAGTCCTGCAAGCAGCAAAGCTCCCAAGAAAGATCTCAGGTCAGACTCCATAAGCCATATTTCCTGATGCTCAGGCACTGCCTGCAGCAGCAGTGTCTTTGGGAGCATCCCAGGGTGGGAGCCATTCAAGAGCTTCTTGTTTTTCATGGAAACCCTCCTGCTGATTGCAGCGGCAGGGTGCAGCTCTCTGAAGCTTTACAAAGCCTTACCTGGAAGAGCGATGAGTTTTTGAAGCTCCTTCTTCAGCCGGCTGATTTCTTTACAAAGCTGAATGTCATCCATCCTGCAGAGGCACAAATGAAACCACTGAGGGGAACACTGGGAGAGGAAAAGTTCAAAGCTTGCAGAGCAACACATCACCAAAACTGGAAGGCAATGTACTCATTACCCATGGCAGGGAGCACAGATTTACCTGCCTTCCCACAGGAAACGACAGCCCACTTCATCTCAGAGCATTAGTTGAAACTATATGGGTTGTGTCACTGGTTGTTGGCAACAAAAATGTACAATCACTCTAACGACAATGAAACCTCATTAAAACCTGGCACGTCCGTCATGCAAGAGCAGCTGTGTTTCTCCTTCTCCCCTAAAACAATCCCCAAAGAGCAAAATCCAAAATCAAATGGAAGTTGCTGTCACATATAAAGATCTGATGTTCATCCTGCCTTTCTGCAGAATTAAAAGAAAATGAAACACAATGGAGGGGGTAAATGTGCAAACTTTGCAGATGCCCGCTGAGATACAAGGTGATTTCACCAGGAGAACAGGAGCCTGCTGAAGCTACAGGCAATGAAATCATCTCTGGCTCAAACCACTGGACAGCAGCAAGATACCAATCAGGATGGGCTCAACTCAGAACAGATCTAGATTAGGAAGAAGTTCTTCACTCTGAGGGTGGTGAGACACTGGAGCAGGTTGCCCAGGGAAGCTGTGGATGCTCCATCACTGGATGCGTTCGAGACCAGGTTGATGGGGTTTTGAGCAACCTGGTCTAGTGGGAGGTGTCCCTGCCCGTGGCAGGGGGGTTGGAACTGGATTATCTTTAAGATCATTTGCCCCCCACTAAACATCGTGTTGAGGCTGGTAAGCACCTACACTGCAGGGCACAGCAGTCAACCTGTCTGGACTGAGCATCCAAGAGGAGCAGAATCTCCAAATGTTGACTATAAGGAATTAGCCAACCCATTATTTCACCTAGACAGAGGCACTATACATCCTCCTAAGTCCTAATAAGCACCCCAGCATCTTAGCATGACCTTTCCAAGGTTGTCCAAGCCTTTGATGCAGAAGGACTCCTTGAATGCTTTGCTGGGCACAATGGTCCAACCTGGAAGATTTCCAGCAAGCTTCACAGCCGTGAATGATGAGAAATGCTAACGCAAGATCTGTGTCTACTGCTAATAAATGACTGACTTACGAGCTGGTACCACCCCGAACAGATGTGTTGTCAGTTCCTTTTGAAATTGGCGTTACCAAAAGCCCTGTCTGCAGCTTCACTAATCCTGCTGGTCCTTCCACTGAGTCATGCCGGCCACCCCTTCTGGGATGAGTCATATTCACTGGAGCTACGTGAAGAGCTGAGCCACGGACACCAGAAATATTAACATGGGAAGGGAAAATAAACAGACTGAGGAAGGAGCATGCTGTGAGATAGCGCTCTAGCAGGAGACTATTTCAGGCTGAGGAGAAGACTTCCTCTTGGTTCTACCAGACTTTTGCTCCATCCAACAGTGTCTTCATATGTTTGCATACTACACTAAGCAGATCCACTGATGACAGTGTCTAAAGAGAGCTGCACATGGAGAACAAGGAGGTCTGTTTGTCCATTGATTGCCAGCTCATAGTCCTATAGTGCCTAAGCCCTGAATTTGTACAAGGAGCACCAGCAGGGAGGTCTGCTCGGGACACAGGGGCACAGGCTAATTGCTGGTGATACACTTATTAAAATGAAAATAAACAATCAACTGATAACTGAAATCTTATTAAAATTAAATTGAAATTTAATTCTGTAAAACCTGATAATGAGAATAATAAATAGGCCGTAATAAAAATTCTCATTTCAATGAAACTTGGGAGAGATTGCAAATATAAGCCCCCAAAAGGCTGCTGCTGGAGCTGAGATTACTTCTACTGCTGGAGATAAAACTTATTGCAGCATCAGCCAGAGTCATGCTAACACACCTGACTCCAGGGAACAGCTCAGAGACCTAAGCAGGTGAGGTGTGGAGCTGGACCTCCCACAGGGATTTCAGAATTCTCTTTTTGCCCTATAAAAGGAGAAATACTGGAAGCTTCAATGTTTTCCAGAGCACAGACATCTCAGAAATGTTGGAACGTTTTAGTTTGACATTTCCAACAAGAAAAAAACCACTGATCGCTACTGACTGACCAGACAGGTCATTCCTCCTTTGGCAGCACACCGATGGAGACGTCCACCTCCTCGAGTCCCATAGTCCAACCATCCTGAATATCACTTTTTTTTTTTCTCATTGGGAAAAAAAGAGCCCTTGCAGCCACAGGACTGGGATCCCTCTTCCCCAGCAAAGATGCTTGAGGACACCCTCAGCTCTCCCTGCCTCGCAGAGCTGATGCTCGAGCTCCCCTGATCCACTCAGATGTGTAATCCTGGCATTTTCAAGTGTTCCAGTGATCGTTTCTTCAGCCATCACCAACCCAGTATGTGCTTTCTGTATGTGATTTCCTTTTGTTTTCCAGGTGCAAGCCAAGGAAGAAAACAAATAAGGGGTTAAAGAAAACCAAGAGATAGGAGTTTTCACAGCACCTGTGAGATTTAGGTGATGGTTGCCATGGAAAGTATTTAACTAGTACACTTTTTGCGATCTCCAAAAATTCTTTTCAATAATATATTCAGGGGGAACTGTGCCTCAAAGAGGTCATCACCCCAGATCTGAGCCACTACGCTGCACTCCAGCCCTCAGCTTCCCCAGCCAGGGATTTACAGAGGCATTTCCAGGCTTCAGCGACGCCCATAGTGCAGGTACCAGTGGGGACCCATATACATTGGAAAAAGCAGCAAATCAAGTGCTGCAGACCAGTAAATATGGTCTTTGCCACTACCAGTGAAAAAATGCAGGCTTTATGTTGACCTGACAGCGTGGGGTCTGAGGACTGGGCAGACTCCAGTAATCTGGTGGTCTTAAAAAGTTTAATCAACCCAGACTATGAACGCTAGTCAGTCCTGTGCCTCCCAAAGCATAAAATCTCCTGATATACCCAGGGAAAATGTTCTTTATCCCTTCAAGTGCTGGTCACTACCACCACAACATGGCAGCTATTTGATTGTCTTAAAAAGGAAAGGCCTACAGGTTTTTCCTCAAAAACTGCTTTGATTATTGAAATGGGGCCTGGAGAAAATCCTTCCCCCCTCATCTGGTCGCAAAGGCTGTGCCAGAAGCAGGGAGCAGGGTACGGTGTAGAGACAGAAGCATCAGGCACCGATGCTAGGCCAGCCCCATGGCCAGCCCAGTCCCGATGTGTCCTGATGGCCCCAGCAGCCAGGAGATGGAGAAGGAAAGGAGAAGCTGAGGGGATGTGTAATACTTCAATCTGGAGAAAGTAAACTACTAGAGTCACAGAATGGTTTGGGTTGGAAGGGACGTTTCAAGGTCATCTAGACCAAGCCCGCTGCAGGAAGCAGGGACATCTGCAACTAGAGCAGGTTGCTCAGAGCCGCGGCCAACCTCACCTGGAATGGTTCTGGGGATGGGGCATCGACCACCTCTTTGGGCAACCTGGCCCAGGGTCTCACCATCCTCAGCATCAAAAATTTCTTCCTTCTCTCTAGTCTAAATCTCCCTTTCTTAGTTTAAGCCCATGACCCGTTGTCCTGTCACAACAGGCCCTGCTCAAAAGTCTGTCTCCATCTTTCTAGCAGGCTCTTTTAAGTACTGGACGGCTGCAAGAAGGTCTACCCAGAGCCTTCTCTTCTCTGTGGTCAGATGGCTGTTCAAGAGCCAGAGATCTGTGTGCTGGGGCAAAGTGTTATCTCAGAGAGCTATTGCCATGAGACACCGAACTTCAGGCTCCTTACCAAGGCCAGCCCAAGAGTCACACATTGAGGAAGAGTATGGATCCACTAAGGACATGAGATGCTCGTGGTTGAACATGGAAACATTTCTTGTAGTTAAACCCACGTCATAAACGCTGTAGACACAGAAATAGGCTCGAATCATCAGAGCATCAGTGGCAGCTTTGTAACAAGGACCTGTTCAAGCCCATTCTGAGAGCAAGGCGGAAGAGGCTGTGTTTCCAGGTGGAAAATGAGGTGGAAAGCGGTCACAGCTTTGCCCATCCTTGGAGATCTGTGTTTGGGGGTTGGGCTAGATGACCTTTAAAGGTCCCTTCCAACCCAAAGCATTCTGTGATTCAATGACTGGGCAGGCAGAAAATGCTGGGGTGACCTTGGAAAGGGAGGACAGTACAGGAGGGCAGGTACTCACATGTAGCGCAGTTCTGATTCCCTCCTCACCAGAATCTCCCTGATCCTCTCGATTTTGAAAAGCTCCCCTTCGATGTCATCAATAGTGGTGGTGGAGTCAGCCATGGAAACAATCTCATCCTCTGCAAATGAAACGGGAGCCATGTTGGTCAGCAGGAGACATCAAAGGCGTGCTGAGGACATCAGGGACCACAGCCCAACCAGACCAGCGTAACCACTAAGCACGTGCACAGTTTTAAACCCATTTCCAGACATCTTGCTATTCCGCTGGATGCTGCAAGAGGAGGCAGCCCCATGGGCCCATGGAAAGCCTGCAAGGACACTGAGCTGCTGGCAACTGCACTTTGCCTTTATTTGTGTCTTTATGGTGTGAACTGGGTGCTGGCACAGGTCTGCTCGTTGCTGCGTTCGCCACCCGGCCAGCTCGGCCTGCTGAGCCCAGCTCCAAACACACATGAAATATGCATGACGTGCCTGCATGGAAGAGGACCTCAGAGGCCGGCAGGCCACCGCGCGCGAGCTTGGAGCTCTTTGAGCCTTACAAACAAGCATCATTTCACCTGCTTGAGCTGGCTTTGCAGCACACCCTGCTCACACTGATGTTGGGCTGGGCTCTGCTGCTAAGAAAGCTCCGTATTTCCAGAGGTCTCCCGCTCTGCTAAACAGCAGGAGGCCAAGGGAGCTAAAAACTGCTGGAGGGAAGGACAGGAACGTCTCTTCCTTTTCCAGAACCACATAAGCCTCAGGCATCTCCAGCACAGACACGAGCCTGTGTATGTACCTTTCTCCAGTATGCGCCAGGAACAAATTCTGGGCCCGTATAGCACAGACCTAAGGAGCCATGGAGGTGAAGTTCCTACAGCTGCTTTCCTTCCATCACTGGCTGGGTGAAGACCCCCCATCCTTCCCAACTCACTGGGATGAAAAGCCCCCATGGTGCCCTGCAGGCCTGTTCAGACTCCTTATCAGTCAGAGCACTGAACATCATCCCTACAACCCACTTGGGGAAAGTGAGGCAGGGAAGGGTGATGTCTCTTGCTCAGGGCAAGAGACAAAATGCAGGGAAAAAAAAGGGCTGCAATTTATATTTTAGAAAAGTGCAGGGGTGCATCCAGGGACCTACAGGACAAGAGTCCAGCAACCTCGATCCATCACTCTGACCATCAGCTCTGCTTCACCTACCCTCCCCCATTGACCTGCACACAGATGTCCCTCTGACGTCCCACTGGTTTGCACAAGACTGTCACACTGATTTACACAAGGACACCGTGATGATTCTCACCGTCCTGCGAGCCCCCACATCCCACAGCAGCTCCCAGCCCGTTTTATGGGGAGACTTGAGGTTTTGCTCCCAAGCCAGCTCCCATCGCCCAGCCTGGCCTGGCTCTCAGAGACAGTACTGAGCCTGTTATCAGTGACACACAGCAGCGCATTTCTCCCACGTGGAGAACCGTTTCTCGTGGCTCTCCTGTGATGTACACAAAGCACAGGCTGGGGAAAGAAGGCTTAGCAGCTACAGCAAAGCCAGGCAATGAGAAAATATTAGAAATTGCCAACATAGGGGGCAAATTCTGCTTCCTTTGACTCTTCATCTCCCCTCCGAGCCTTTGCCTTCCTGCAGCCCTGGGACTTGCCCCATGCAGGGAGAGGGGGAAACACAGCCAAGGAGCACCAGCTGTAGGAGCAGGATTTTCCAGGCAGCTGAAGTCTAGGAACTGGAGATGTCAGAGCTGGAGCGTGTGGCCTGGGGATCCCAAAAGGGACCCAGGCCAGTGCTGAGGATTATAGGGCAGGAAGAGACAAGCATTAAGGCACAAGACAAAACACTCTCCACTTGCTTGTCCACTACTTATCATGTAAAACTGTTTGAGGAATCGTTCCCAGAGTAAGGAATGTTTCCAAAGCTGCTGGCAGAGAAGGTTTATTAGTGGAAAGACGAGTGGTTTGGGTCAGTATGACTGGTTTGGAGAATAGTTTTCTGTTATTTCTAGCTTAAAAACTCATGAGAGCTACTTGGAGATTATCTCCCTCTGCCCCTAGCCAAGAAGGCCATGTTCAACTAATGCCAGCATGCTGAACCCCGCATCGCTCCACAGTCCAAGCTGTCAGGATGCTCTCAGGAGCCAGTGCTTGCTTAGGACAGACTGACAAATACATGGGTTGGACAAGGTAGGGTTGGTTGAGCTGCCCTCCAACAGCTCTTGCTCAATGGCTCTGCTACAAATGTGCACAGAAACCCTCCCTTAGCCTTGCTTCCACCGGCCTGAAGGTGGTTGCTAGGGGACCGGACTGTGGTTGCTACAAGACCAGGATGCGGTTGCTAGGGGACCAGAGTGCAGTTGCTAGGGGACCAGGAGGCTGAGGTCCCTTGTCCTGCTGCTCTGCACCCCAGAGCTCCTCTTGCCCAGGGTATTTCACTGCACCCGCACCCAGCACCGCTGAGCAGCTGGGGACAGGCAGCTCTCGCTGCAGGTGACGGCAGGCACACAGGGAACAGCACACGTGAAGGTGCAGACAGTACAGTCAGCGTCTGCTTGTAGGCAGCCGCTCCCTGAGGTTCAGATACATTTCAGTGTAGCTTCAGATCTGTCAGGAAAAAGCTGCATTGCTCTAAGTGTCGCTTCTGTGACAAGGCGAAAATGACAAGGGTGATTATCTTACAGATGCGCCAATAAATAAAGACAGGAGCTCACCGCAGCCTTTGTTAGCCAAGAACAAACCCAGTCACTCTGAGGGGTGGGTCTGGGGAAGGGGGACTGTCACTCCTGATCATGGAGGGGTGGGCAGGTGAATAACCCAGATTATTTTTGATCACCAGTGGCAGAAATATTTGACTGAGATTATCAGTCAGTGGTTTCCCAGTGGGTGAGTGCAAGCGTTTGAACCAGGTGTCAGCATCTCCTCTTCTCTCTCCTCAACCCAGAACCTCATTAGCAGAAGCCATCCCAGGCAGGAGAGGTGAATCCTCACCTGTGTACACAAAGGGAGGAGGTGGCAGCGCTGGGCTGCTCTCCTCTGTCTGTGGCAGGAGGCTGGAATGTAATTTTAGCCTGTAGGCAGCTGCCCACAAGAATGAGAAAGCTCCTGGCTCAGCTCTGGGTGGTTTCCCATCAGACAGGTGTGGCTGGGACCACCCTACTCAAGAGGAGCTGCCTTTACAAGCTCCCCTGAAGTCACCTTTCTGTAGGATGATTCCCAGCAGCCTCCTGCTGCAGGTCAGGAGCATGACACGAAATGCGGACACTGGATGGGTCTACACCACACAGCAGAGCAATGGCTGCAGGACTCGAGTTGGAAGGTCCTCAGCCCTTGTCTATGCCTTCAGGTGGTGTGGTCGGGATCATGGCACCCTGCATCCTTCAGGCAAGATGTGCCCTCAGGTGTGCCAGGGAACTGCTCACCAAAGCAGTAAATCCTGGACAAGAAGCTCTAGAGTGGACAGTCCTGGAGCTGCTTAAGTCAGAGCAAAAGCAGAGGGAGGGCAGTCCCAGGAGAATGCTCCTGCAAAATGAAGCCCACGAACGCCAGGAGGGAGTACCTGGACAAGAAGACACAGAGCTACACTTCTGCACTGAAACTATCCACTAAACCTCACAAAAAAGCAGTGAGACCGTACAGGTGACTAATAGGGAGCTGATAGGAAGGAAAGATGAACTTGCTGATGGAGACTCCTTTCGTCCGCCAGCATCTGAACAGGACCACAGCTCATCATACCAAGACCTGAACATCTGAGTGAGGGTAGAAGCTGGAGCACAAGACAGACAAAGTAAGGCTGAGAGAAGTGGGTTGAAGGGTTGTTCAGACACTGGAATAGGGACCAGAGATTTTATGGGATCTTCATCGTTAGTCCAGGATACCTCCTGGATAAGGCTGTGAACAATCTTATCTACTAAGCCTGCTTTGAGCAAGAGATTGAACTCACTATCTCCAGAGGTCCTTCTCAATCTAAATTCCTCTACAAGTCCATATAATGAGATCGGTTTGTGACAACTGATTGGGATGCACAGGGACCCTCCCTGCTAGTGCAGGAGGTGATTTCTCCAGGCAGATACGGGATGACGCTGAGTTTCTGAACCCCAGCAGCTGCAAACATGGGCCAGATCACAGCTTTCCTGGGACAGTGGGGAGTTCAAAGGGCATCGTTCACCCATGAACCTGTGTGATGGCAGAGATGCCATAAAGCAGCCACACATGGCAAACACAGACACTCAGAGCTCACGAGGGACTAAAACCCAGCACATCCTGCAAGCAGCCAGCTGGGCAAAAGGTCTCAACGGAGACGGTTTTGCCAAAGCTGAAAATGAGTTTCTTACACCCTCCCAAAGTACCTGGCACCAGCAAACACCTAAGGCAGGGATGGAAACATTATTAAAGCTGTGATCAAGTTCACAGTCCTGAGTCTCCCTTCAGGGATGGAGAGGGATGATGCCCATCTGGAGCCACGCTGCCCAGGGGTCCCTTTGCTCCCACAGTTGCACACAGCACAGCACAGCCAGCCACAGAGATCAACCCTGAGCAAAAGGACCCCTGACAGGCACCATTTCAACCCAGTAAATCAAGGAAGGGGAGAAAGCTTCAATTTAAACTTGGAGACACTCTAATCATCACACATGGCCCAGGGAAAGCGCATATTGTTAATGAGGAGTATAATAGCCAGAGACTTCCACTCCATATGGCTTTGGTGAAAATATTTAGACAGCTAGCAGCAAGCCCAAGATGAGTCACAGCAGCAACCAGCGCAGAGTTGAGTTTCAAGCAATTTACTTCATGATTAAAGTCGGACTATTTATTGACAGCCCCCTGGGGAGGGGGTCAGAGCTTTTTTCTTGGTCTCCATCCCAAGAGGCCTTTAACTCAGCCATGAGCTTTTCTCTGTATGGAAAGCAGCATGGGCAGGGGGCACTCAGCCCATCAAAATCAGCCCTTGCTCCACAAGCTCAATTAATGGGAGTGACAGGAACCCTCTGCCCAGCCCTGGGGCAGCTGTCAGAGGTGTGCAATCCCTACCGCTCACACTGGAGGAACATGAGCCTCCACGACTGCCAATGCGTGGCCAAAAGCACCAGTCCCGGTATAATAGCTGAGATGGGAGAGGTCAGAGCTACTGGCAGCCTGCAAACCACGGCAGCCTTCCCGACCAGTGCCACAGCTGCTCTGCTCTAGTAAACCAGGGAGAAAGGTGCAGCCTTGGCCTGCCACAGCCAGGGGTATCTCTCTGGGTTTGTGCAGCCCCTGGCACAGCCAGCACCACTGGGGCCATGTTAGACAGACATAAAAAAGACCAGAGTTCACAGGTAGAGGTATCCTGGGATGACGGACAGGGTGTATCATCAGGGGTGTAGCCCCCTCCCCAACACCCCACTGCTACGTGCTTGCTCCCCTAGGACACCTCCCGAGCACAAGCAGGGCAAGAGGCTGCACGTGCTCAGTGCAAACAGCAGAGCAGCATTCAAAACACAGACACTGACCATTGGCACATTCTCACCCATCCTGAGGGTCCCCCAGGAGCTGGAAGTTTACCAGCAAATATCGCAGCCACCACAACCCTGCTCGCAGGCACCCAAGGGGCGATGCCTGGGCCATACCCAGAACCCTGAGCCCAGCAAATGTTTGACCCTTCCCTGGACAACCCTGATGTTACTCAGCTGCTGGGAGCAGAAGATCTAGGTGATGAAGTGCTCAGACCCCTCAAGGGTAGGGTCTCCACATAGGCACCCTTGCCAGGCAGGGGAGGTGTGGGGAGAGGATACATCTTGCCATGCTGAAAGGCACAAAGAAGGAGGACTAAAACTTTAGGCAGTTCACCAAGAAGCTGAGCAGCTTCACAGGCAGCAGCTCTACACATTAGTGCCAAGCAGGATACTGGAGTTTGCTCTGTCCCCATCCCTCCAGCGGCCTGACCCTATCGCACTGGGTACAAAGGGGCTAAGGGGGAGCAGAAAGGGGAGAAGTCGGCAGATTGTCATGGCAGAGAGGCTGCGGGATCCTCCCCTCCCCAGGATGTTGCCTACAGCTCAGCACTGGGTCCCTTCCTCCCACTCCACAGTTGGGGACACTGCACTGCACAATCCCCCTGGTCAGCATCCCCTTGCTCTGCCCACTCCGTTTTGTACTGGGGGAACAGGTCGGAAAGGGGAAAAGGCAGCAAAGGACAGGGTGGGCACCCCAGTCTGTCGGTCACAGCTGTGCCCACAACCCGGTATGACAGCACAGCGACCCCGTGTCTCTCGGGTCAGCATCAGCCGGGTGACGGGCTGCAGCCCTCCTTCCACTGCCTCATCCCCTCCAGCCATCCCTCTTCCCTCCATCCTTCCCCTCCGCCAGCCACCCCTCCTCTCACCCAGCCCCTTCTTTCTGTCCTTCCTCTCTCTCATCCAGCTCTTCCCTCCTTCCATTCACTCCACTCCCTATACACAGCCCTTCCCCCCCTTCATCCTCCATTCCATTCATCCCCCGCCTCCACCCACCCCTTCCGTCCGTTCTTCTCCCACACCCCTCACCCCGCTGCCCCGCTCCCGATGGCCGCGGCGCGGACGTTCCGACGCTGCCGGTACCGGTACAGGGAGCACCCGCGGGGCTCCCCGTGGTGGATGAAGCCGCCGGTTCCCCGCCAGCTCGCGGGGCTCGGGAGCCCGGGGAGTGCCGGAGCCACCGGGGGCTGTGAAGTTTGGGTCCGACAGCGTCC
>VWZK01018821.1:0-29598 GCA_013396935.1 Baryphthengus martii | reverse complement strand
TCGCACCTCCCGCACCCCCCAAACTCCCACCCGCACCCTCGGCGCCCCTCTTTCCCCCTGTAACTCCCACTCTGGCAGCGTCACCCGCGTTACTTCTGCGGGGCTCAGGCACCAGCTGCCCAGTCCCGATTCAGTTCAGGCTGCTCCACACCTCCGTGAGTCTCCCAAAAACCGCAGCCATTAAAAGAGGAAAAAAATAAAAGCAGCCCCGCCTGGCACAGCAGATGGGGAGGTGGAACCGTCGAGACCATCTGAGGCACCTGAAGGTGTTACAAGTCCATGGGACCTCCTGAGGGAACGGGCAGATGAAGTCTTTCATTTTTGAGAAGTCATGGCAGTCCAGTAAAGTTTCTGCTGACTGGAAAAGTGGAAACATCACCTCCATTTTTAAAAAGGGAAAAAAGGAAGACATGAGGAAACTACAAGATCTTCCTGGAAACTATGCCAGGGCACCTGGAAAACAAGGAGGTAACTGGTGACAGCCAGCGTGGCTGCACTGAGGGCATGACAAATGCGCCGGTCTTCTACGATGGGCTTATAGCGTTGGTGGGTATAAACTAAATGAGGAGACAAAAATTAAGAGTCTATGTGTAACAAAAGGGGAAAAAAAGAAAAAAAAAAAAAAGGCCATGGCAGCAGCAGCGGCACCTCGCTCCAGCAATCCTCTGAAAACTCAGAAGCACCTCTTGGACAGGAACAACGCCATGCCACAAGGCTGCCGCAGTTGCTGTAACCCACCCCCGAGCTGGGTTTCCTGATAAACATCAAGTTTCACTATTTGCCTGAACTGTTCAGGAAGGCCACGAGTTTAAGAAGGCAGCTGCACTGCAATTTTACCTCCCAGGCTCCCAGTTAGAAGGTGAAGCCCAGCCAAGGGATACAGCCACTTCAGGAGTTAGTGGTTTGGTTGTTTCAATGTGAAAAGCAAGAACAGCCACCAAATGCGTGTTCCTCGGCTCATTAAACAATAAGCATCAGCCATCCCTGTAATTATGAACTTGGATGAAGTGACTCACCTTGTTTTGATGGCTTCACAACACAGAGAAAATGAATGTGTAGATATTTTAATCAGTTTTTCAGCAGGATGACTTTCACCATGAGTAGCCAGATCAGCTGTGGGCAGCAACTCAAATTCAACACGTTCTACACACTCCCTTAATTCTTAATAAAAACACAGGATTAAATCAAACAGTCCAGAGTCACACCCAGAGTTACAATCCAGTTAATGCCCAGTGTTTGATCTGCTGTATGGGATGTAATCATGATGTGCAAATCCATTTTGCAGAGGTAAATGCAAATCAAGTGCGCCACAGGGCACAGAAACAGCTGGTGTGCCCCACGCCGGCTGCCTGACAGGTGAACCCTGCGGTTCTTCCCTCACCCAGGTTCGCTCTACGCCCTCAAATTCACCACTGGGAAGTTTTAATGGGTCTTGAGGTGAGTTTCACGCTGGTCTACGTGAGAGGAGAGTCACTAGTGCAAGACTTGCATGGCACTAGCAGAGTATTTCTTAAAAACACTAACATTTCCCTGCACAGTCCCTGTAGAAATCAAGCACCTGCACACACGTAAGTTTATAAACAGAACATCATCCAGTACCAACCCACGGCAATAAACTCTCCCAGGCACTTGAAAGGCGTTGACAAATATAAAGTGAATTCAAATGCATCTTGGAGAACATTAGGATGGACACGATCATTTGAAGCTCTTAAAAGAAAGAGCAAACAACAGATGTTGAAGGCACATTCAACAAATTCTGAGTCTTCAAAAACGCTTCCAGGGTGATGTTCACAGGGCCCTTCGCTGCCAGCTCCATTAGGTGCATCCCAATGACAGAGGGAAGCTGAGTATTTTAATTTGCCACTTACTGAGAAAGGACTGTGGTCCCAAGGACCTGAACGACTATCCCTGTGGAGGGACGCATATGGCAGAGTAACTGGTGTGGAGTTATTTAAAAAGTTTATTTTCCTTAGTATTTGTCAAAAAAATCAGATTTTATGTTTCTCAATCCAAGCTTTGAATATCAAAGTTATTTCGACATGTGGTTGTGTTTCCTGGCTCAAAAGTCCTTTTAACTAACAATAAAAACACAAGCCTACTGCTTTTGGTGTTGTAACTACCTCGTAGTTCTGATCTTTCAACCTGATTAGAGGCAGAAATGTTCTCAAAGTTTCAAAAATGAAGCCACGTTACCAACAACTTCCCTGCCTGCACTACTGGAGAGGCAGGCTGTGGTAACTACCTTTTCTGCTCCTGGATTTCTTCAGGCGAGATTTAAAAATACTAGAGGTGAAGCAAAGGTCAATTTTAAAGTTTCCTCATCCTCACCTTTACATTTGGGATCCCAGTTTTACGGTGTCAACATACCCGGTTTCAAGTGAAAAAACACCCTTGGCCAGAAAAGTCATTCCTATTACAGCAAATCCAGGACTGAGGGAGAAACCATGCCGAAAAAAAATTATCTGTTCCCTGAGAACTGTACGGTCTAAATTAGCAGGGATTCCTTCGCACTGGCTTCCTCTTGATAAGTACAACAAGACCGATGCCAAACTGGAGCGTCAGGATATTTTAAGATAGACTCTTTTTTCCCTCCTGGCTTTAGTACTCATGCCAGGAGTAACAGCCAGGAGCTGCCTAATACTTCGAAGAAATCCACATGAGCCCCGTATTATAAAGGGACAGAATTTTGGTACCGTGATGCAATCAGAATTCTGCCAGGAGTTCAGATCACAGTGGGAATATCTTGTCTGTACTTTAAAGACGAGCAAAACAAGAAACGCTTTTACCGGCAGCACCGAAGCCAGTACGGACCGTGCATCAGAGGCGTCAAACCCCATCACAGAAGGAAAGACAATTCAAGAGCTCTTGTTTTTAAGATTCAGAACGCGCAGAGTAACTCCCCAGCTCTCAAAACTATCGTTCCCCTTCTTGTGAAACTAGAGACTGACCTTAAATGGGCCATATCTGCGATTTTGGGAAACAATTCGGTACTAAAATAGAAAAATTTCTCTGTGAATTCGGCTGGGCTGATTTCGCTCCGGTCCGCAAAGAAACATGCTGTGGTTGTTTGCGGAATGACAGAAATCTCTGGAGAACACTGGAAAGGATCTTACTATGCTGATCAGATCCACAAGAAAAATGAACACTTGTAGATCAGCGCCCACTGAGTTTTACCTGATTCCATATCCTGAAAGTGCCACACTATTTAAGTCAATCGCAGATGTGAAGCGCACGCAGAGGGGAGCTGATGAAAACATTTGCAACATCCCATCGTAAAGTAACTGCCAGAAAGACAGAATATGCAATTTTACTTCCATTATAACTTGGGAACAAGATTTGAAAAAGCAAGAGGTGTCTGCTGCAATGAGTTACTCAGATTCCAGCTCAGCTGCGTCAGTCGTACACCAAAACTACCTGCAGGGCCTCCAGGTTCTTCCATGATAAGCTCTTTGCTTATGTCTTTGTGATTTTTTGGCAAATGGTGTCTCAACTAAAAACATTGGTTTACTGAGATCCTTTGAAACCTCTCACAAAGTCCACACACATTGAGCTACGTGAAATTTAAAATCTAAGAGACAAAGACCATCATTGTGCAGAACTTGTTCCTCAGCATTAACTACTCTCCTGAGCCTCCTGAGCTCAGTTAAATCTAATTGTACTCAGAGGAGAAGGACACAGCTCAACTTAGACCCTGGACTGACATCAAGAGGCAATAAAAAAAAAAGAAAAGGCATTTCTACACGTAACCCTTTGAAAATTGCTTAAAGTTCACCGTGAAGTAGGCTAACAGTAAATTTTACTATTTTACGTGATTTTGTAGTCACTTTTAACCTTACAATTGCTGTTGAAGAATCAAAACTTAACGAAAGAGAAGTTTCAACATCAATTTTTTGGCAAACAGTTGCAAAGTAATGCAAAAATAACCGCTGACAAGGTTGGAAATACATCAAAAGAATCTCTTTTTCCCAGAGGCAGTTTGGTTCTTCTCAGCTACATCCTATTCCCAACACCACAGAATACCTCGTCACCTCCTTACCTCTGCAAGAACAACAAAGCCACTCTCCGAGTGAAGAAGCCTCATGCAGAACACGTGAAGTCCACCCCCTTCCTTACTCTTTCGGTGTGCAGGGCCTACGGCCATCAGAGAGGAAGGAACTGAGGCACCGATGCTGTGGAGATCACACACAGGAACTGTAGAAACCTCAGTGGAAAACGATTTAACCACATTGGTTAAATCCAATCCAGTCTGTCTGCTCCGTAGCGGTTTGCAACTCAGAACATATTTCAAACGGTATCAGTGTGATTCTCCCTGAATCATCACCAAATGTGTCTATTGGATGAATAACTTGAAAAAAAAATAACAATCTTATTATACAAGGTTATGACACTGAAGTTAAGCTTTGGGCTATACACTGTTCATAGGAGCTGGGGCTGAGCACATCTAAACATCCACGGCCACAACAACTGTGGAGGCAGGAGCCCACAGAGTCACCCTGCGGCTCTGCCAGGCAGCTGCGCTCACCCCTCTGCCCCGGCCGCAGCACCGACGGCACCAGAGCTTTTCATTTCAAGGCTTTACTTTGCAAAACTGGAATTGCAGCAGCTGATTCCATGAAGTGGGTAAAAAAGAACATATATCACCCATGTAATCAGTTTCAGACGTAGGCAGTGACTTCCAGCTAAAGAAGCCACTGCATTTTAAAGTGTTCCAGTTATTTCTGCAGCGTTCACCTCACAGAAGCACACAGAGCTCTAGGTTGTGCTGCCTGCAGTTGTGTTACTCAAGACTGAAGTTAGATACTCTAGGAACAAGTAATTATTATGAGATATTAGATGGTAATAAGGCTGGGATAAATTCTTGACACTAAAATTGTTCTCAATTTGAGTTTGAATTCCTGGGAGAAGGTACCATCATAATACAAAGTTCCAGCTATTCTTGGCACGAGGACAATTCCATCTCTAGAGTCATTCCAGCAGAGTATTCTGTAAGGCATGGTGACTTGTGTCAGGAAAACCCAGAGCTAATTACCCTGAAAGCATTTAATGTACAGATCATCTGGAATCGATGTGCACAGAGGAAGAGATTATCTTCAATAGCACTGATCTTCCTCAGCACTTCCCACCAAGTCCCGATCGCAGCGGGGGGACAGATTGCGATGCCGTTTGCATATTATATATTAAAAAAGCATTTCAATAAATACTTTGCTTTTTGCAGCCATCTCATGGCTTGTAAAACATGAGGCAGGTGCTATTAAAATCTATCCCTCTGCAAAGGAACGATGGAGCCACTCGACTAAGGAAGTACCGAATAAAGCGACGGCAGCTTTTCACGGTAGCTGAAAGGAGTGCGAGGCTTAAAGCTTCTCCACCAGCCCCGTTTAAGGTCTGACACAGATCTTTTCGTGAGACCAGACCACCTATTTTCCATTTCTAACCAAATCCTGCAGAGGTGTTGAAATCTGTGCTCTTTTGAGGTTAAAGGCAAGGCAGGTAAGTCAGCTTGAGGATCCTTCTGCACTTAGCAGGCCCCGTTGAGGACACAGATAGGAAATGTGAGGAGAGCTGCCCTCTGGCCAAACTGATCCAGGGAGGACCAGCGGCTTCAACCAGATCCACTCAGCCACAGAACGCAGCTCTTTCTGAACGACTGCTGCCCTACATTAACTCCAAGCGCACAGAGGTGACTCCAGTCCGGACAGCAGGCTGCTTCCCAGCCGCCCGGAGCGCGGGTGCCACCTTAGGTCAATAAACACCAGGAAGTCGGCCAGTACAGGCAGCAGGCGCGGGCTGTGAGCAGGCAGGGGGGGATTTTCCAATAGATGCTGTCGCAGGAGCACGCTTAAATCCCAAAACATGAGCAGCCAGCCCATCTGTAGCAAAACCCAAATCAGAGCAGAGTAAATGAACCATTTTTTTTTTTATTCCCATCCCTTATTCAGTGAAAGGAGTTCACAGACACAGCACCTTGAGGAAGTTTAGTGAGCTTGTTAGCGTTACAATATTTTTCATTCGGTTGTGTTGAAGCACAAGTCACAGCTTTTGCTCACAGTTTCCATAGCATCAGCTCTGCTGAACAAGGATTTAATTCAAGTTTTTGCTTTTTGACTAAAAACTTCACTACATTCATTTCAGCAAAGGTATACCTGAAATACCTGGTTATGATTTTGGAAGCAAAATCATTAAATCAAAAAGGAAAAGTTACTACAAGAATGTTACAAATTACAAAAATAAAAATATTTATAATTATTTTAAAAATAAAAATCTGTCCTGTCAGGTATATACTGGATCTATTTAGCACTTTAGAATTAACAGCCATTTCCGGGCATTATCATCACACCACGTTACCCTCCCACCCCCTACATTCAAGTACAGATTAGTTGATCCCGTGCTGTTGTGACCAACTCCTATGAAAGCTTTCATCCTTCATAGCTTTCACCAGCCAGTCCCTCTCATTCTCCTCCTCAGTGTCACTCATGTCACTGGAATCAGCAGCCAGGAGATGAGAATAATTAATTTTTTTCTGCCGCGGCAATTTAGATTGGACAATTAAGAACATGAAGAGCCACAGCACCACGGACAGGCAGCACGCCCTGTAGAGAACTGCCAGGCCAAAGTGCTTCACGACAAATCCTCCTGCCAAACTGCCCAGGCTCGCTCCTCCACCATGGCAGAGGCCCCGGAGAACGGCGTGCAGGGACCTCTCCATGCCTAGAGTGGCCACGTTGTCCACCGTCGTGTTAACCACCCACCACAAAGCACCACTACTGAAGGCGGATAAAATCTGGACGGGGAGAACTGACCATGGGGTCCACAAGAAGGAGTAGCACAGAAGCTGTGCTGCCAGGAGGCTTAAGCTGACCGCAACAATCTTACTGCTCGAGAAAGTCCGCAGCAGCTTCCCTTTGAAGAAGTAAAGCAAAATTTCTGCAAGTAGCCCAACGGCCACGGAGAGCCCCATGTAAAGCTCACTGCTGCCCCGGTCCTCCATCTGCCAGAAGAGAAAGTTGTGCACGGCGGAGCCAGCCGCGCCGGTGAGGCAGACGGTGACGGCAAACAGGGTCGTGCGGCCGTCGCTCCACAGCAGGGCCAGCGCCTTGGCGGTTTTGTTAACGTGGCTGGTTTTCTTCGGAACATGGATGGGAAAAAAGACACTGATGAGCAACGAGAGCATTATCAAGACGGCACAGCCATAGAAATGGACGGCGAGGCGGGTGGTTGTACCGCTGAGGAAGCAATTCAGTTGATCTACTAACACCGCAATGCCACAGGCGCCTGCAGAGGCACCCAGGTAATTCCAAATCCACAGCTTGCCGTACCTGTCAGTCGCATCAACAAAGTCGAGATACTCATAGAGACTCTCATCCACTGTCCATTCCAGAGACGTAGCCAAGAGCTCCCAAATCATGACAACGCCCAGTACCATAAGAAAAATCTGATTCTCTCTGTTCTGAAAGATGCTTTGCAGTGCCTCAAAGCTGATATCTTGAGTGTCCTTCTGGTGGTCTGAAAGGATTCCAGACACATAAGCATCTCCAACAGTAGGAAGAGTTGTTGTAAACAAAAACAGCTCATCACTTTCAGTAGCATAAAGGCTTTCTTTGGCATTATCAGCAAGATCTACTGCAGCAGAATCCTGCCTGCTTTCCTTCTCAAGTCCACTTAAGGGAGGTCGGTAGGAATCTGGCATTTCTGGTTCTCGTGTCTCCCAGTTAGATGCTTTCACAGAAGTTCTCCAGTCAGAGGGACCATCCAAGTAGCCATCTGTATCACCTTTACCAATCCCTTTTTTCTCAAGCGTATCTGTCAGGCCAATTAATCCCTGAAAGGCTGCACTGGTTACCGTTGGCTTTCTGCTCACTGTCAAAACATCAGCAGTTGTTTTCAGCATTTCCTTTGACACAGCTCTTGCGTTGGTAACATTACTGACGTTTAAGACACTGTAGTAGCTCGTTGCTGGACTGGGCACCACGGTGGTGACCCCTCGGTCACCCAGCTGCTGGCTGGCGTTACAGTACTTGAACCCCGCGTCCCGGTCAGCGGGTGGGATAAGAGTGAGCAGCAGGCTGGCCCCGACCGAGCCCAGCAAGCAGCCGGCAACCAGCAGCCGCCGCTTCCTGCGGCCCCTGGGGCANCACACACACACAGCGCCGCCTGCCGGCCGGGAGGGAAACGGCCGCGCCCGCCGCGTTCCCGCGCCGCCCCAGCAGCCCCATTCCCTCAATTCCCCTCAGCCCCTCTCCCTTCAGCCTTAATCTCCCCAGCACGAGTGCCCCTCAGCCCTGGTCTCCCCAAGGCCCAGGTCTCCTGGTGTTAAAAAAAAATAATTTTACTTAAACGTTAGACCAGATATTCTTTGAGGTCCCTTTCAACCTGGGATTCTGTGATTCTATGATCCCCAGCCCCGGTCCCCTCACTCTTGGTTCCCCCAGTCCCATCTCCTCAGTCCTGGCCTCCACAGCCGCCATTTCCTCGGTCCCATTCTTTCAGTCCCGGCCTCCTCAAGGCTCAGGCCGCCACCGGGTAGGACGCGGGTGCCCGTGGGATGTGCACGGTCTCTGCTCCGAGGTCTTTCCCATCGTGCCTCCCCCAGCCAGGCAGTTCCTGCCGGAGCGTCCTGGCCGTTGCAGAAGGAGCAGAGCCTCTTGCACAAAATAAGGGACATGGGAGACTTTTTTCCCTGAAGTGGTGGCAGGAATGTTCCATCTTGGTTCAGGTCCCAGAAGGAGACGTTGTTTGCTGCAGCGTTTCCCCATATGTGTCCCTCACCAAGGGAATGGGGTGTTCTGAAGTGATAGACTCTCCTGTTTTGAGTTAGAACAGGGCTAATTCTGTTCAGTGATTTTACTTTCCAGCTCAGTCTCTTCTAAGTAACTGCTCTATCTGAAGTTAAGGGTAGATTTTTGCAGACAGTCTCTGCTTCTGCAAGTGATGGCACTCTGTGTTTAGAGTTACTAACAAGGACTGGTCTGTGCAGAAAGGCTCTTGCTTGTACTTGCTCCTGTGCAGGCCAAGGTCACTGCTCAAGCCTATGCACCATGTTGGGGTGCAGTAAGTAAGAAGTGGCACCTGTGGGGAGGAGAGGCCAGGACAGGTGACCCCAATGTGACCAAAAAGGGATTCCACCCATGTACGTCATATTCAGCATAAAGCTGAGGGATCATGAGGGTCAAGCCTCTTTTTCAATGGCCGGCATAGGAGGACTCTGTCTATTCTGCCTCCAATCCCGATCTGTGTGTTACTGAATCCAGTTTCATCATCAGGCTCCTGAATCTGGTTCCCATCTGTCACTGAGTCAAGTCTGGACCTTCCCCAGTGCCTGTCCACGGTGTCAGTGGTGACAGTGACATAGTCACCACCAGGAGGTTGGGTTCAATACTGGTTTTGTATATATTTCATTTTATTATTATTTTCATTAAAACTGTTTTAGTTTTCTTTTCCAACCCATAAGTATCTCTTGTTCCCTTTCTCTTCCCCTTAGGGAAGGGAGAGGAGTTAATAGAGAACGTCTGTCATTTGTGTAGTGGCCAGTCCAGCCCCAAACCTTGACACAAACTTTAGGGGGAACAGGCTGTGGGGACAGAGTGTATCAGCACAGAGGGCACTCAAGAGGCAGCCAGCACAGGACTAGAGATGGCTGCTTCCAGTGTCTGCAGTTCAGCCTTTTCTGTCCATCCCTTCAGAAAAGAGCTCTTTGTTCATGAAGTCTGTCCCTGTGTAACGCAGCATGTAGCCCCAGGGTGGGGAGGAGAAGACACCGGCCATAGAGGGCCAAATGACACTGATGTGTGTCACAACTTTCTGTTCCTATCAGCTTATTCTCCACCCACCCCAGCCACAAGCAAACATAAAAAAACAACCAAATTGACAGTTTCTGCCAATTTTTTCTATTTTTTTTTTAATTGGCATGAAAAAGATTGCACCTTTTGACACAGATCATCTCTGACACCTATACAAATAACTTATAATCATTTACAACTGTACAGAGTAAACTCTGGGCACCGCAGACCATGCAGGATCTCTTGGCTTTGTAAGCATTTGCTGTGCATGCCAGGGCATGTGAACCCCCCACTGAAATCCCGAGGAGGCAGAGGTGTGAAGAGCTGCTGGTCACCCCTTAAATCCTGCGTTACCCTATGCAGCAGCTCACAGAGGAAAACAGCAGGTGCAAGCAGGTGTCTCCTGACTTGTTTCTGAGCCTCCCATCTAACTTCAGCTTCCTTCAGGGCCAAAATATTTGCTGCCTAACTCCGGCATTGGTGGGCGTCAACAATTTTTTGACTTACGAGGTGAAAAACAGTATTAAAGAATTGAACAGATTCACAGAATGGTGGAGGTTGGAAAGGATCTCTGGAGATCATCTTGTCCAACCCCCCTGCTCCAGCAGGGTCACCCAGAGCAGGGTTCACAGGATAGACCTGTCCAGGCAGGTTTGGAATCTCTCTAGAGAAGGAGATTCCACAAACTCTCTGGGCAGCCTGGGCCAGGCTCTGGCATCCTCACAGGAAAGACATTTTTTAATCCTGTTCAGATGAGTTTCAGTTTGTGCCCGTTGCCCCTTGTCCCACCACTGGGCACCACTGACAAGAGTCTGGTGCCATCCTCTTGTCTCCCACCCTTTAGCCATTGATCAGATCCCCTCTCAGTCTTCTCCAGCTAAACAGGGCTCTCACAGCCTCTTTGTAGCTGTAACTAAGATCTTGCGGAGGAGGGATATTAAGGCTCAAGAACCGTGCTTGGCTCAGCCAGGAGCAAGGGGCAACATCCAGCACTTCAAGGACACTTCCTTAAGAAATGGTCATATTGCTGTTGCCCAACATGATCTTTCAACTGTTGGTGCTGATATGGGATTAAATATTTCTTGGAACCTGGAGGCTTTTTATACTGCGAAGTAAACCAGTATGTGCCAACAGCTCCAGAGCTGCTGTGCCTCCAATAGTGTCTTTCAGACAAAGACTCAGAGCAGTTCTGCAGAAGCAAAACTCCTCTCCAGTACCCCAGACTGGGACACCTGGAGGTGGGCTCCTTGTCTACATGTGGGCAGTTAAATGGAAGTGGTTTTCCAGAGGTGCAGCTCCCCAGGGCTGGGCAGAGCTGGCACAGACAGGGCAGAGAGGTGGATTTGTCCCCAGCTGTCGGGGCTAACAGAGGCCTTTGCCAGTGCCACTGCAGCTAGGACAGCATCAGCCTGTAGCACAGAGCTGGCCCCATCGGTGACAGCCAGAGATGATTACGAAGAGCTGCTCTGCACAGTGCTAAAGGACGCTTTCTTTGGGCTGCTGATCCCAGCAAGAACTCCCTGGGTGAAGATGACCCAGGTGACGAGTTCAGTGGGACCCAGGAAAATAAAAACATGACAGTGTCATAGAAGGAACGCTCCCAAATCCCCTCCAATGTGAATTTAGGGAAGACTCCCTAGAAACACTCCAGGAATGGCAAATCACATTCAGAAAGTCAATAGATACATACCATGTTTCTTCCATTATTTCAGTCAGCCCCAAACTGGAATGAGGACAGGATCCTCCTACATGACCATCCTTAACACCAGGTCTGTCTCAGCCTGGGTGGAAGCAGGAGCTGTGCTCAGCCTGGCCCATCTGCAAACCAGGGGAGGGGTTCTGTGCTGTGGTAGCAGCAAAAGAAAGGAACAAAGAAGTCTTACAGGCATCCTGCCCATCCATCAATCTCAGGAGCACCACTCCACTCTTCTACATCTCTTACCCGCACAGCGGGTGCAAACCAAACCAAGACTGCAAGGCAGACTGGGATGCAGAGGTGTTACTGTCTGACCTCCCAGAGAAGATCCACTGCTGCTGGGGTTGTAGGTGATTGTTCCTAGGATGTAGCACTGGAGGAACACAACTGGCACTCATAAGGCTGCAAGCCAGGTGTGGAGAAGTTGCGCAGCAAAGCCACAGCAAAATCCCAGGTGGACTCAAAGGTACAGCTCAGATGTCAAGAAGCTGTTGTGCAGCCTCTATTGTCTACTCAACAAAGTTTCTTCTTCAAGCAGATCAATACCCTTCACAGCCAGGTATGTCCCACAAGACTACCTAGGCAGCCCGCGCTGCTCTTGCCCTGCTCGTCACTGCCAAATGCCACACTGGATTTCCCATGTCCTTGTTTCACACCATTCATTGTTACTTTGTGTGGCCCTTCCAAAACAACATTGGGTTTTCCGCTGACTTCTACAGCAGTTGTGTTGAACACATGCTCTCCCACTTATGATCAGGCTTACAATGAGGTGTCCTCAGTCAGTCAGGGGAATCATTGCTGTTTTGCCCAAATACATCACCCCATGCCAGAAGAAAGGTTGCTGGGCAGAACTCGGCCCAGCAGGCCCTGATCTCCTGCCAGGCTGTGAGACATCACCCTAATAAATATTACTGATAGCATCTGCTCTGTGACCCACGAGCACAGCAAGCACCATCACTTCAGCTGTATTTTCCCCAATCTTGCCAACATAAAGGTTTTCCCTGACTTGTGCAAAAATTTCAGTTCTTCAGCCAGGCTCTGCCCCTCAGCTGGGGAGTGTTCGCTGCGGTCATCATCGTCATTCAGCAGGGCACAGCTGTCCTCCCTGAGCTCTATCCACCTCCTCTGTTGCAGCTTTTCACATCGTTACTGTTGTAAAATCACTGTTGGTGGCTTTTAGTGTGGGTTTTTTTTCCCACCTCCTCAGTGGTGACCCAAGGTCACATCTCTCACAGCAGCTTTTTCTCATTTTTTTCATTGGATGACTCCTGCAAATGTGTTGATAGGCAACAGCAGAGACTTGGGCATGTATTTCACAAGCCCCACATCTTCTGTTTCGTGCAGGTTGAATTTCATCGTCCTCGTCTTCTGCAAGCAGTAGCTGGGCTCTAGGCAAGGAGACACTTCCACACTGCAAGAGCACAAGGACATATTTACTGCACGTGCAAATCTGCCCTTGAGGGCCAGAGTCTAATCTCAGACTGAACATCAGGTCTCTCCGCTGGCTGCTAAGGGAGAGCTTCATATTGAGATGTGCAGCCAATTTTGTGCTTTTTCAAGTGGTTTTAACTGGAAAGATCATAGAATCATAAAATGGTTTGGGTTGGAAGGGTCCTTAAAAATCTTCTAGTTCTAACTCCCCTGCCATGGGCAGGGACACCTCCCACTAGACCAGGTTGCACAAGGCCCCATCTAACCCGGCCTTGAACATTTCCAGGGATGGGGCATCCACAGATTCTCTGAGCAACTCATGCCAGTGTCTCACCACCCTCAGGGTGAAGAACTTCTTCCTAATTTCTCATGTAAATCTAACCTCTTCCAGTTTGAAGCTCTCATCCTTCATCCTATCACTACGAGCTCTTGTAAGAAGTCCCTCCCCAGCTTTCTTGTAGGCCCCCTTTAGATAATGGAAGGCCGCAATAAAGTCTCCAAGGAGCCTTCTTTTTAGAGTTTGGCCACAAAACCCAGTGTGCTTAGCCTGGCTCAGTTTGACTCTCAGAAACTCATATTTTACATGTGGCCCGTGGACCTTGAAGCTCCAACACGTTGTATGTCACTGCAACTACTAAAGGCACATCGATCCCTGCTATTTTCACAGGGCTGAATTCTCTTCCCCTACCTTCATATGCTTCAGATACTCTGCTGAGAAATGTGGTCAGTGGAGAGAACATCAGCTCCACGATATAACTAAAGTGATCTAAGACCTGATTGTCCCTGAAGATACCTATCCTTCTGTCATAATGACAGCACTTTGCTTAAAATTGATGAACCACTTTTGTTTCTCACACCATCACCTGAAAGCACAAGGCAGGAGAGCCCCACTCTGCTCTGATTTCCATGGAGGGGCAACATATTTGCCCAAGGGTCTTCTGTCATGTATGAGGATCAGGACTAGGACTCCCTTGAAAACATCTCTGCTACCTTGGGAGCTCTTCCAGGGAGGGATCAAGGTCACTGGCAAGATGTGCAGAGCCTGGCCCACGTGGCATTCTCACCTGATCACATTCCTGTAAGCTCTTCTGCTGTCTTTGTCCAGACACACTGTGAAGGGCCTCTGCTCCGTGCTCCTGATTTTGATATTGCATGTTTTCAACCTGTTTGCCACAGCCTGGATTGAGAGGGGAGGAAGAGCCCGGTGAGTGTCTCACGTTCCTTCCCTTGGCTACGTGGTGATGGATGGGGTGTGCACACTGGGTATGAAAGGGAAAAATGATGACATTTCTCTTTTTTTTTTTCTTTATCTCAGATATGACACAAAGTGAATTCTTTAAGGAGGGAAGTGTCTTTCTTGTCCTTTTTTGGTAATCACAGCCTGGTCAAATTTTGCAAGGGCAAACTTTCCCAACTGGCAATGCTTGCACAGGTTACAAGGTTGGGGATATTTGATGTGGGGGACAGTCTGTTCTCCAGGGCCATGGTGCATCCTGGTGGGCAGCATGGGCTGCAGGACCTTGGTGTTTCCAAAAGACAAGTGAAAATAAGCCAAAGGGTGCTAGCTACCTAAAAACATCTGCTGAGAGACTGAAAGCTCTAGTATGAGGAAGGCTCAGTAACACTTAATGCCACCTATACTGCAGTGACACCTTCCCATGGGGCAGCATGTCCTCTGCACTCTACTTGAAGTCTCATGTGAAATAAAAAGGACTGGAGCCCAAGTTTTTAATCCCATCTCTTGCAGATCCATCTTTCTAAGATGGTAACTAGATTTGTTGAAGTTCCTGCATCTTGTTTAGGCTTTGCTAAAATATTTCTCCTTTAAAGAGTCTCAATTCTCATGAGCTCTGTGGGAATTAACATGTGGGGTCCAGGGAGGACACTGCATCTGAAGGTGTGGAGCTAATGGAGTTGATTACAAAACTACAGACCTTTTCCTATACCCAAGTGGAGCCACAGTGACTGGGGCTAAGCTTTATTTCTCCACTTTGTCCCTGGGGTCACAGAATAACATCAGCAGCAGCTCCATCCTTCAGGATCTCCCGAGATAGAGTTCAATTGGACATTGACCACCAGAGATGGCATTTGGGGCTTTGGCTCAAAAATCTAGACTTTGCAATGGACAATAATTGCAAAACACTCTGAGCAGAGGGGCCCCAAAGCCTTCTCCTCCCCATAGAGTGTTTCACCTTCCACCTTTGTCATAAGGGGTTTCCACCCATTGGCCGACCCCTCCACAGCTACTCACTGAGAACGATCGTCCCGACAAGTTGTTGATCCTAATGATTTCAGTGATGTTCACGTTCAGACACACCAGCTCTGCAACAGAAGGAGCATGTTAGTCTCAGACCATGGCACGAGCTCAGCTCAGCTTTGAGTGGGGCTGGTGCCAGATCCTACATTTAGTGGCACTATCAGAGGTCCTTGGGGTGCATAGAACAGCAGAAAAGGCTCTAGGGTTTGCGTGGGATCACGCTCAGGTTGGGAACTGCAGAGGTTATGCTAAGGGCAAGGAGAAAGAGGAAGGTTGCAGCAAGAGGAAGATGCTGCCAAGCTTAGATTGTGGTTATGCTGAACCCCACGTTACAGGGATCTGTAGGCGCGTCATTCATGAGAAAACACACAACCGCAGACTATGGTGACACCAGTATGTGCATGTCTCTAATTCAACCCCCACAGCCCAGGCACAATTGGCACTAAGTACCATGGTCAGATTTACTTTGTTAAGCACCAGAAAACTCAGCAAACTCTCTTCACACGCTTCCAAGTGGGAAGAACCCACCTTCAGCCTCATCAGCAGGGATGGCTTTCATCACTAGACCTGTGGAGCGCAGGGACACGGTCAGCTCCTTCGCCCGCTCGCTCACCACGACCTGCAGGAAGGGCTCTGTTAATTCACCCTGGCAGAGGTTAGACATGGAGAGGTCCGGGGGCTATTTTTCACAAGTGCAAAGTTACCTAACAGGTTTTTAAAGTTCACCACATCCTCTCTGTCCTCTCCTGGAGTGCAAATCCAGAGGAAAGAGGGATGGACAGAGCACTACTTTTAGGAGCTCCATGCCATGCTGGAGATCCTTGTGTGCTGAGAGCCCCACTTACCTTTTTGTATGTTACTGTGAGATCTATGCCAGGCCCATCCAGGGTCGTTTTCTTCTTTGTCATGCTTAACTCTGCAAGGAAGGAACCAGGTACAATTGAGGTTTCACTCATCCCACCTGTCTGTGGTCAGCAGAGAGGGCCCTCCCATAGGATGGGCCACTCCCTCCATCACACATCAGTCATGGTCTGGCACACCGGCCCTTGTCTCCTGCCTGCACTGTGCACACCACAGGTCCAGTGGGATGGACTCACTCAAAGGTCTGTGCCCAACTGCAATGGCAAACATCTGTTGAGTCAGATACCAGGGTGCACTGGTGGAAGACCTGGATGATTGTGTGGTGAGATGGATTTGGAACTGACTGAAGGACAGAGCCCAGACAGTTGTGGTCAGTGGAGCAGACTCTAGCTGGAGGCCGGTGATTAGTGGTGTCCCCCAGGGGTCGGTACTGGGTCTAGTGCTGTTTAATAACTTTATGAATGACCTGGACAAGGGGGCTGGAGAGTACCCTCAGCAAGTTTGCTGATGATGTGAAACTGGGAGGAGTGGCTGACATGCTGGAAGGCTGTGCTGCCATCCAGCGTGACCTGGACAGACTGGAGAGCTGGGCGGGGAGAAATTTAATGAAACTCAANGGCACCCCAGTTCAAGAAGGACAGGGAACTACCGGAAAGAGTCCAGCACAGAGCCACTAAGATTATGAAGGGAGTGGAGCATCTCCCTTATGAGGAGAGGCTGAGGAAACTGGGTCTCTTTAGCTTGGAGAAGAGAGATTGAGGAGTGACCTCGTTAATGTTTATAAATATGTAAAGGGCGAGTGTCAGGAGGATGGATCCAGGCTCTTCTCAGTGATGCCTAATGAGAGGACAAGGGGCAATGGGTGCAAACTGGAGCAGAGGAGGTTCCGTGTAAACACAAGGAAACACTTTTTCACAGTGAGGGTGACAGAGCCTGGACCAGGCTGCCTAGAGAGGTTGTGGAGTCTCCTTCTCTGGAGGCATGCAAAAGCTGGACACGTTCCTGTGTGACCTGCTCTAGGTGATCCTGCTCTGGCAGGGGGAGTTGGACTCAATGATCTTTCGAGGTTCCTTCCGGCCCCTAATGTTCTGTGATTCTGTGATGCGACCAGCCCTGGGCTATGATAGTCTAGCCTTCGAGCATCACTGGTAACTCAAGGATGCTGGATTTCTAATAGGAAAAACATCTGGCAAAAGGGATGACTGTGAAGCCCAGCTTGTTTCCTCAACAAAAGTATGGTGCTGGTCCAACTTCTCTCATTTAGCCTGGTATCGTGTGAGAGAGATGGAGATATTTAGAGTAGCCTCTTGCTCATCAGGAAACAAGAGATACTGCCCACGTGTCACAGGCTAAGGGACAGGGCGAATGGGATCTGGGGTTGGCAGGTGCCCTGCCCAGGGTGGCAGCCCTTGCTGCAGGGCTCAGCTTAGGGATGTGCACACACCTCTGTGGGAGATGCCATCCTGCACCTGGGTGCGCAGCTCCGTGAGGAATACGTCTTCGGCTGGCTCCTGTGCTGGGTCACTGAAGAAAATCTGAAAGAGAGGAAGGTCTCTAAGAACAACATAGGGATGTCACCCTGTGGCATCACACTGGCCTTGTGATATGTCCAATGTGATGTCCAAGGACAAGGGGCAATGGTATCAAGCTGAAGCATAGGAGATTCCGTTTAAACACAAGGAAACACTTTTTCACAAGGAGGGTGACAGAGCCCTGGAACAGGCTGCCCAGAGAGATCGTGAAGTCTCCTTCTCCGGAGGCATGCAAAAGCTACCTGGACATGTTCCTGTGTGACCTGTTCTAGGTTCCTGCTCTGACAGGAGGTTTGAACTGGATGATCTCTCAAGGTCCCTTTCAACCCCTAACATTCTGTGATTCTGTGAAAAGATTCTCCACAGCACCTATGGTTTGACATCATCAGAGGGAATATATTACTTCATCATGACAACCAGGAGGCCCATGGGATGGAGAGAACTGCTTTTGCTCTTCTTTCTGAAGCTCAGGAGCACGGCAGGACTTGCCAGGAGACTGGTGGACCCGCCCAGCAGAACCACGGGCAATGTCCCCTGCCGCTGGGTGTCACTGCACACTCATAGATGACTCTTCTCCCAGCTATCCATCCACAGGCAACGCAGTTCAAGGGGATCTGCTTCCCAGGCCTGGCTGCAGATGCTGGGTCAGCTTCAAGGCACATAATTTCTATCTGATACACCTAAATCAACTGCTCACTTCAGACCTATTAATTTTTTTCTTTTCATGGGCTTGTTTTGAGCAAAATGTGAAGATACGGTCCTGGAGAACCTCTCCTAGACCTATGCACAGTTTCTGTGGGACTTGACCCTCACTTCCAGGAAAAGTCTCTGCAGCCAAAGAGGAACAGCATGGTCTTAACCAAAAAGGCAACACAGGCTTAGTGCTCCCAGATAAAGCGGCATCACACCCTGTATGACGACAGGGTAGGTTAGGTACCTCTATCTGAAAACCACATCTGGAGTCAGTTCCTCTTCCCCTCCTTGAATCATCCACTCTCTTGCTCACTTTTAATAGTTGTCTTGCAGGAGGTGTGACTGGAATAAAAATTGACCAAAAACCCAAAGTCCCCAGCCACACAAGCTGAGGACCAGCTGCTCCAAGTGTTCACAAGCTCCATGTTATTAGTCCAAGTCCTGGTGATGCTCTACCAGTAGTTACCAAAGCTCGTCCAGCCTTTTGCAGGCCACATGCCTGTTTGCTCATGTAATGGCTGCTCCTCTGCTGCAATCGGTTACCACATTGGCTACGTGTAGATTAAAGGGCGATAGGTGCGCCAGTGCCACCCTAGGCTTTGAAGGGGGAAATTGCCAGAGGAGCAGATGAGGGGTTGATGTTACATGACCAAATACAGTGGTTTTTTTGCTCTCAGATCAAATGCCAGGTCTCACTCTGATATCGTTTCCGAGAAAAGCTGGCAGGAAATAAATAAAGTGGTGTTTCAGGAAGCGCTGCAAAGCCCCTGCAAGGTACAGGAAAGTTTTGGCAAAGCCACTCAGAAAATCCCTGTTTGCTCACAGCATTGAAAGCAGCAGGAGGGGCCAGAGCTCCTGAGCAAATCCAAATACAGCAAAGCAGGAAATCAGTGTCCTTATGGGGTCATTTCAAGGCTCACTTTGCTGAAATCCTGAAATAGCCTTCCCAGGATCATTGACTCTGGCTGAGCTGTGCCACATGGAGTCACTTGGATCTGGGAGCCAGGCAAGGAGGTGACGGGCTGGGGAGTGCAGAGATCCAGGCTCAGAGCTGCTGAAAGCCCCCAGACCCGGTTGACCTTGCCCAGTTCTGTCAGCATCGGGGCTTGTGAGGACACCAGAGACGTGGCACCCACCTTCACAGCGTAGACCTGGAAGCAGACGGGCTGGATGCCCATGCGAACATAGTAGGCGATCACATCAGTGATGAACAGATCGGTCACAAGATGTTTGCTTGGAGAGGAAGGCTGCCAGGGGGCAAATCACATCATGGATCAGCCACAGTCACTTCTCAAAAACATTGCCACCAACTCTCACACCTTCCTAGATCAATGGTGAGCAATGAGCTGCCGCCCAGGGCAGCGCTGAGCTGCTCTACCATAACTAGTCAAAGCAAATGGGAGACGTGAAAGCCTGTGCCCACCTACTGGCCTTTTTTGTAGGCTATCGATGGTGGCTCAAGATGACGGGAAATGTGAGCTGGGGGTATTTCAACAAATGCCTCATTTACGTTTTCTTTCTTGAAATCTGCAATTTCCTGTCCCTTGGCCAAAAAAAACCCATCACAGCAAATAGGTCCTGTGGGCTGGGGCAGCGTCAACCGCATGCACCTTCCTGTGTGCTAGGTATGGGGTGAGTTTGCGGGGAGAAAGGCTCTGTGTGGGGCACAGAGGAGCCTTGAAGATCATGAGCTCATCCTCAGCTATGGCAGATGTGTTTAGGAAATGGGCCAGGCTTGGGAGGTGGGAAGGTTTCCCTCATACCATGGAAGCCAGCTTGGGAATCACGTGGCACAGCGTGTTGATGTTGCTCTCATACCACGGGTCGGCTCTGCCCAGGTACGCCGCCACCTCGCAGAGCTCCTCCTGGCCTGTGGCAGTGTGGTCCTGAGGGAGAAACGATCGTGGCTCAATATGATCATGGCTCAAAACACCGGGAGCCATAAAGAAGGCCAAGGGAGCTGGGACACAAATGCCCTGTGAGCAGCTCCCCCAACACTCCTGCTTCCCTGCTTGGTCAAGAGAACCCTTTCAACCATTTCCTGCAACACTCCTTGAGCAGGTGCTCAGGGACAAAAAATAAGTGAAGAATGAAAAGAAATACTCATTTTTAGAACGGCACATCTGCCAGGACTCCCAGCCAGCTCTAGGCCAGACTAAAGTATCGGGAGAGGTGCAACTGTTTGTTTATCGTTGTCTTGAGGCTGTCGGAGAGGAAGAGACTGTGCCCAAGATAAACTGCAAGGTAGTGACTTGCAGAATTAAAACTGGGACCATGACCAAGCAGGCAAAGCCATCAGTAACCAGCAACCACTTCCTCTAAGCATTTGGGAAGTAAGAAAAACATCAATCCTTTGCTAAATCTCTCTCAGTCCTCCTATAATAAAACTGAACACCATGTCTGGGCTATGAGTTACTACTCGTCAGGGTGGCTGGAGCAACCTGCATATCTCTGGGCTGATGGATTCCTGAAGCCAGTCTGCAAACTGAGCCCAGATGCCCTCTCTTGGCTCCCATCCTCCTTGTTATAGGAATAAGGAATTAAGGGATCTGAATTCCTGTAACCTCCCCCTCCGCCCCTTGCTCTTCCTCCAAAAATACTGACAATTGTTGGCAGCCGGCAGCACCGGGAGCTGCCCAGCCCAGACTCACTGTAATGGCTGAGGTGTTTGGTTGCTCTGTCACCACCGGGATGTAGTAGAACTGCAGGTTCAGCCTGGGAGTCAGGAAAACTCGCCGTGTTTCTCGTTTCCTAGAAATGGAAAGAGCCATGTCACGAGAGGAAGGTGGAAGAACATGGCTCTTGGTCAAGGCTGGGCAGTGCCAGGGGACCGCAGCTGCTCCGCAGCAGGAGCTCGTGCCCTCCTCGCCTGCCTGCTCTGCCCAGTGTGACAGAATGGCAGTAATGCCCTTGGCTTCCCAAATCAAGCAGGGGGAGATGATGTGGGTAAGGGGCATCTCACAGACAGGCTCTTGGCTGGGGCTGGTGGTCCTTTCTTCACCCAGCTCTGTTCCCCAGCCTACTGCCTGCACTGTGACTCAAACCATCCCATGCTGCTCTCCTGGCCCAGGTGATCCAGCTGAGAAGAGCCAGCTGGAAAGTAACTTTTCTTTAGGACTTTTCCCTTTTGCACAGGAAAACGTCTCACCTCATTTATTGCTCATCGGACAAAAGGGAAAAAAATTGCTGTGTGCACTACTTGGGCCAACAGAGTCAAATGGTGCCGTGCAGCCACTGAAGTCAGATGGGTTTGGGTGCAGTACACCTGGGTCTCATCCTGTCTCAGGTAACGCTGGAGCCCAACCCCATCCCCAGCCTCTACGGCTGCTTCAACAGGCTGGAGAGCACAGTCCCTGCTCTGTCCTCCCTTCCTCCAAGCACCCAGAGCCAAAGTGGCTGTGGCCACTGGTTACCGTAAAGAGTGGTAGGCTTGGGCCAAGCGCCCCAGGATCCGGTCGTCCCCCAGCAGCACGATGCGGGCAGTGTGCAGCCTCTGGAGAGGGGCTTCAGGCTCTGGGGGGATGCCTGATCTCCTCTGAAGCTTCACTGGGGTCTTCACCCCGGAACCATTGCAGCCAGCCTGCAGAAAGGCTACGCTCTCCAGTGGTGAGGGCTTTTTTTTAATGCCACCCTTCCTGTGGAGCCGAGATTGCTCTGTTTCGGCATTGCAAGAGGCGAAGGAATCCTCAACCACCATGGGCAGGTCTCGTTCGATGCCGCTGTCGGTGGAGAGCACGGAGAAGCGGGTCTGCTCGCAGCACTCGCAGTCTGAAATGATGTCCTGGATCTCAAAGCTATCCAAGTCCTGGCTTAGGCAGTCAGGCTCACAGCTATGCGACAGCGGGCGGATGAACAGCACCAATTCCTTCCCTGCAGGCAGAAAGGAGCTCAAGGAGGGAAATACAACCAAAGCCAGGCTGAGTCCCAGACATCTCCTCGCTTCCCTCTTATCATCTAAACCAATAGGGCCAATACCTCCACCAGTCCAAGAGAAGCTGGTCCTTCAGTCCCATTTCACATTGCACCATGAAGAGAGCTCAATATCACTCAAATCAGATACTGCAGCTTCAGCCTGTCCCACAGGGGTCCTCACCTCCTTCACCCCTTTCCCACCCAATGCCCTGATCTGACCCTAACACCACACAAGGAGGAAGGCTGGTGCAGTCAGCATGAGCCTCCATGAGTTTGGCCCTTGGGCAAGGTTGTGAAACTCACTGCTCAAGAATCAGGGCTAAATGACATGTTTTGCACAGGCTTCCCAGCCCTGGGAACCATCTGAACACCCCAGAGCCCCCCCAGGGCACTCACAGAGCTGGTCGTCTTCTGTCCAGAGGTGAAAGCTGATGTTGGGGTTGGGCAGAGGAGTACCCTGCAGTCCTTCCAGGGGAGCATTGCCTGCGGGAAACAAGGAACTTGTAACACAGGAGCAGTTTTCCCACGTGGATGCACAAACCCCAACTAGTGCTGTGCTTCAGACACTGGCTGAGACAGCCTGTGCTGGGCCCCAAGGGCTTTCCCACCCTGGGTACCTTCTGGCCCTTAACCCACCGTGCATGGCTGGCCAGGAGCTCACCTGCTTGCGAGGAGCCAAGGACAGCGTGGTAAATCTTCTCCAGCCTTGCTGCGTACTGTCCACGGTCTGTGCTCGCCTTATTCCCTGCACACTCAACTGCCGCCACCACTTGCTGGAACCAGTGCTCAACGTCGCTCGTGGGCATGTCCTGTCACGAGGAGCAGCTATTAACACCCAGAGGTGGGAAAAGAGGAGATGCTCCACAGACAGGACCGTGGGAGGAGTCAGGAAGAGGGCAAATGAGTCCTGCCAAAACTGTTGTTTTGCAGTAGAGGACACAAATGTCCTCTTGTCCCCAGGGAAGACTGAAGGAGAAGAGACACTGGCTGTGCTGGCTGCTTCAGGCTTTTTTTCTGGCAGGTTTGCAGCTGATGGGCACTGTGCTCCCAGCTGCCATGAGCTCAGGGAGTCAGCAGCAGAGCTGGCAACGTAAGTGAACCTCAGGAGATGGGGACAGCAGGCTCACAAAGGTGTCCTTGGAGCGGAAACTCTGCAAAGTTGCCTTTCTGAACTATTACTGCTCCTCGGAGAAGGTTTTGGAGAAGACTGTTTGAAAGATTTCCATTGAGGTGTTTTTGCAATGACCAGTGGCACATGGAGGAGCCTGTATTTCAGCCGCAGAGCCCGGCTTTGCTGTGCAAAACTGTGCACACAAACTGAAGATTCAAAACTCTTTTATATTCGAAGAACTGTTTAGTGTATCACCAGCTCTGCTCATAGCCCAGCCTTACAAGTAACACTGAGGCTACTGGGGACCAGCAGTGAGGAAGAGTAGGGAGCGGGGTGGGGGGGTCTCTCCACTTGCCAAAACAAATTCCCCTGCTCTGATGGGCCCAGCAAGAGCAGGAACATTGGAAAAGGATTGGTGGTGGTGCAGCAGTGCTGCCAGTTACCTGGAGGCTCGCCCTCAAGCCGCTGATGTCGCAGCCCTCGCCCAGGGCTGCCTGCATGGCGTGGATGATCACGTAGCACATGCACACCCGGGGGCTCTGGGAGACCCGAGCTGCCTCTGTGTCGGTGACCAGTGCATTGCAGATGGCTTCAGAAAGCAGCTCTGGATCAGCAAAGATGAAAATCCTGTGTGGGGCCGGAAAGAGTGAGATGAGATGAGATGAGGATTCCTTGTTACTGATATCAGGGCTGGAATGAGCAACTCATGTCTATCACTCCATGCAGACAAAAAGGATTGCTGCTGATATCCCCTTCTCTGCCCTGTCTCTCCACCAAGGGAAGATCCCCACCTCCCAGGATCACAGAAATTAATTGGGACACGGGGGAGGAACGCCCTCTTCCCAATGGAAAGCTCATTTTAGCCAGGCACTAGATGCCACCACATTGCATCTCCTAAGACCATGTACTGCCACATGGTTTATGTCCAAATTGTCTCTTCTGTCTGACATTAATTCAGAGCAAGGGAAAACGACAGATTTCACTGTGGGATTGTAAAAGAAATAAATGTAACGACACATTTGAAGGGATGCTACTCACTTTTCCTGGTAAGGGTACAGGTCACTTTTGAGACTTTGTTCGGATATGACCATTCTTTGGTACAACGTACCTGGCAGACACGAGAGGAGAAACACGCAGGAGTCAGAGCATGAGAAATAACAACATAACTCGCTGGAGCATCTCTGTGCTGCTCCTAGTTGTAAAGGCTGGGGATGGGTTGGCCAAGTTGCAAACACCAATTGCTGGAGAAATGATGTAAAAGAGCCAAGAACCAGGTCTGAAGTTAAAAATAGTCAAGGACAAAGATAGACCACGCTACATAAAAAGAAACCCCATTCTATTCAGGGACAATTTCCTGTATTTCCCTTCCTTTGTTTAGTGGATTATGAGCTTATGAGTCGGAAGCAGGAGGAAGAGCCCTACTCTCAGCCTCCATCCCTGGAGCCACAGCGGGGGGACAGAGCTTGGGAGGGCATGAAGAACACAACGCACTTCTGAAGCAGGAGAAATGTACTTTTCCCTCACCCCACTCTGGGGTGGGGAAGATACATCCACCATGCCGTGCTCAGTTGCAATCATTTTGTGAACCTTGTGGTGCTCTGAGAGAAGCCCCGCTGGAGATCCCCGTCTCTCCACCCTGAATCATTCTTTTACCAGAACTCAGATGAGATAAAGGTGAACCTCGGAGCTCTAGAAAAAGCGGTACTGGAGAATAGCGGTCAGGGTGATAGTGATGGGCTGAGACTACCAAGAATGGCGCATTCTCTCGTTTCCCACCAGATTTTTCACCTCACAAGGTGTTTGCACCTTGCACTCTTCTAAAGGATTGCTTTTAAAGACTCTTATTAAAGAAAACTTTAACAAGAAGAATTTTAATGAGCAACGTACAGAAAAAGGAAAATAGAGTTGTCCTTTCTTTGACTTGCTTCCTAGAAGGGACTGTTCTCTGAAGAAACTCGTGATGTTTTAGTGTCTAAAACCTAATGCACAGGTAGAGGAGCAAGACCCCATGCCGGGAAGCCTGCAACCCAATCTCAGATGAAGATGTTACTTTGCTGAAAGGAAACCTCCACAAAATTTACCGAGACGCGCAGGCTGGAAGCATAAGCGCCCTGTTTCCCATGTAGCCAGAAAGTGTATATATACCTGGCTTTAGAGGGGCTGGACTTGTCTGTGGTGGTGCCTACACTGACAGCAGGGGAACCTCAAGGTTTTCTGCTAGTAACTAAGGCACAACAGCCTGAAATCAGGAGTGGAGTACCCTTCCATCCAAATGCATCCATAAGACCCCTAAGGATTTGGCCAGCCCCCTGTAGAAATCCCTGCCATGGCTCTCTGCATTAGGCAAAGGTCAGCTCTGGTACGGAAGCCCCCCAAAGCCCCACCACCATTGCCTCAAGGACCCAGGCCCTTCACCGTGCCATGAATGGGCAGACTGGAAAAACCCTCGTACCTGGTGCTGTCCTTTCCATCTTCAGCCTGATGGCATAGTCCAAGCCAATGGTGCAGAAAGGCTTGGGCAGGGTAAGCAGCTTCTTACAGAAATCGTACACTCTGCCGCAGAGCTCACCGGAGATGGAGGGAGCCTGGAGCCAGAAAGGGGCAGATAAGGAGATCCCACAGGCAGTGATCTCTAATGGGGTTCTCCCCACAACAGACCCCAGTGTGGCAGGTCACAGAGCTACGCCAAATTCAACAGGGGCTTAAACACCATATATGAAGCAGAATTAGGCCTGGAAATGGGCTGGAAGCCTCCAGCAATATCCACTGAAGGGGTGTGGGCATTTTTGCTGGATTGTGGCTTCCTGCACCATCAGGTACCTGAACACCTTCAGAAAAGGGGGTCAGCTGGAAGGACATATCACTCCCACACATAAGTGACAGTGTCTTAGCCCAGCACACTGGGAAATTCACAGCTGAGTCTACCCATAGTAGTCCCAGGACTCTGCAGGTACTGGGATATTTCAGCACAAGAATAGGTGTTGACTGGCTTCTGATTTCCCTGAATCTTGCCGCAGCAAAGCCCGTGGTAGGTTACCTTTATCAAGGTGTACATCAGCGTGTGCAGCAAGGGGATGATGTAATGTTTGAAGTCACCTCTCTCTGCCTGTGGAACCAAAAGGCACAAATCAGTATAAGCAACACCTGGCAGGATGCTGGGATGGGCAGTGGCACACTGGCAGCAGCAGAGACCAGAGCTGGAGAAGCCACTGGAGTCCCCAGGATGTGTTGTTCCTTGTCTGCTCAGCAGCTCAGACACACGAGGTGAGCGCAAACATTCACCCTGGCTTACGGGTGATGCTCCCCAGGTCAAGGTGGGGTTTGGAATCCTTCCGCAGGCCATCAGGGTGGGCAGGATGTCCCTGCGGCAGATAGATCCTGCATAGTGGGCATGCCATGTGAGCCAAATCCTGGGGAGGAACGTGAGAGCATGGACCGCGCTGCCACGGCCACAGCCACACTGCAGGGCTGGAGGCTGCTGTAGGGATGTGAACGCTCCAGGAGCTGCTGTGGAAGCGTGGTTTGCACACCAAGAGCTGTGCAGGGCATACGCAGCAGCCATGATGGCAGAGGGCAAGAAAAGGTTTCTAACTGACCTCATTAAGGAGTTCCTTTCTGTGGCAAAAACTCACGTGGAAGTACAATTCCTCTGGAAAAAGCCTGTCTTACATATGGCAGGTGAGGTACCAGAGTGAACAGGGAGGAGAAATGCTTGTGTCCATGTCCTGGCCCATGGGAAGCCAGATGGGTGCCCGAGATGACACAGCTCCGGCTCATCCCTGTAGCCACTTTGGCTCTAACAATAGCTCCAGCAACAGGATTACCCCTGGATAAACCTAGGAAACATATTTCCACTCCAAAGATGTTTCTAGCACTTTTCTTCAGGGCTGCTGTGTTGATGGATAAAAGTTAAATGTAACCGATGACAACAAAGCTTTAGAAATGATCAATAAAATGAATGATAGTGAATTGCTGAGATCAGCTGTTGTTTGCCCAGGGCACTGGAGGAACTCAAGCACAAAATTGCTAAATTATCTTCTGTGTCTGGTACTGACTGCTCAGAGCTGCTGCAGTACCAGAGGAATGAAGAAAAAAAAAAAAAAAAGTAGTCACACTAATTTCCAAGAAAAGCTTGAGGGAGATGAAGGGAATTGCAGACCAAGAAGCTCAATACCCCTCCTGGGCAAGGAGAGATAAGAGTGACAGAGAGATAATAAGTGTAACGGGGAGGGACAGACATGGTTTTGCAGAGAAAGCAGAGCTCCAGGGAATCCCTGCATCCATAGTTGAGGGTGGTGTGGGTGTTCCTGTCTATCTGGATTTGCAAAAGCCACTTGATAAGATTCCTCCCCAAGGCCCTAGTGGAAGCTAAACCACCATAGCTCGAGAGAGACAGCCTGGAAGTGGCCTCAGAGCTGCTTCAAGGCAGGAACCACAGCTTAGGAATAATTGTGGGGTGTTCACAGGGATCTGCGCTGGGCTGACATCGGCTCAAGCGTGTGATACTGGGCAGTGTTGATGGAGTGAGGCAACAGCCTCTGCAGAGGGTGCTTGCACCCCCCAGAGCTGAGCAGCAGCTGGCTGGAGACATGGGAGCTGAGCAATGCCGAGCAAGGCGGCTCCATCCTTCCAGCTCAAAAGGAGAAATAGGAAAGACATAGAAGAATTTAGCATGGGGAGGTTTCTGCACAAAGGACGACTATCAGGAACTCCTCATCAGGGTGGGCAGGAGGAGATGAAGGGGGCACATGGGCACTTTGTCCTTGCACCAGAATGAAAGGGAGCTGGGTAAAATGAGACAGTCTTGAAAGAAAAGGTGCTATTTCTACACATGACAGCTCAAGAAACCACAAACCAGGTCACACCAGGATGCTGAGGGTGCTAAAGATTTCTACACAAGACCAGAAAATGATAAGACAAATAAATGAAACAAAAAAATCCATCACAAAGTTTCCATCAGATGCTCTCAGGACAGGATACTGGGTTAGATTTTCTGCTCTGACACCCACTGGGGCAAAAATGAGTGACATGAAGAAATTTCCACTCTACCTGTGACTCTATCTAGCTGGGGTGGGATGAGGAAGATTTGGGGGTGGTCAGAAATGTTTCGCACTGTGCTATTTGCAAACTGCGAAGGCTGGCTGCCTTTGGCTGCTGCCGCATTGAGGAGCCTGGAACGATTCTCTGCTCTGCCCCTGGCTCCCCATCATTTTTCGGGTAAAACCTGATCCCTGCAGCTCTCAACTCAGGATGAGATACAGATCTGCCCTGGTGTCCCACAGAGGTTTTCACAGAATCCCAGCATGCTGGGGGTTGGAAGAGACCTCTGGAGATCATCTTGTCCAACCTCCCTACTCCAGCAGGTTCGCTCAGAGCAGGGTGCCCAGGTTCGCACTGTCCAGGCGGGTTTGGAATCTCTCCGGAGGAGATTCCACAGCCTCTTTGGGAAGCCTGGGCCAGACTCCAATATCCTCACAGGAAAGACGTTTTTCTCTCCTGTTTGAATGCAACCTCTTGGGTTCCAGTTTGTGCCCATTGCCCCTTGTCCTTTCTCTGGGCACCACTGAAAAGAGTCTGGCCCCATTCTCTTGCCCTGCCCTTTAGCTATTGATCAGCATTGATCAGATCTCCTCTCAATCTTCTCCAGCTGAACAGCCCCAGGGCTCTCAGCATTTCCTCGGCACAGAGATGCTCCGGTCCCCTCAGCATTTTTGTAGCTTCCACTGGATTTTCTCCAGTATTTTCTTGTCCCTCTTGAGCTGGGGAGCACAGAACTGGACACAATACTCCGGAGGTGACCTCACGAGGGCAGAGTAGAGAGGGAGGAGAACCTTCCTCCACCTTCTGGACACACTCTTGTTAATGCACCCTAGGATATCATTGACCTTCTTTGCCACAAGGGCACATTGCTGGCTCATGGTGAGTTTGTTGTCCACCAGCCCTCCCAGGTCTTCTCAGCTGAGCTGCTTTCCAGCAGGTCAACCCTTCACCTGTACTGGCGCAGGAGGTTATTCCTCCCCAGGCACATGACTACACTTGCCCTTGTTGAACTTCATGAGGTTTGCCTCCACCTCATTCTTCAACCTTTCCAGGTCTTACTGACAGCAGAGCTCTCGTGTATCAGCCACTCCTCCCAGGTTTTTTTGTGTCAGCAAACTTGCTGAAGGTCCACTCCATCCCTTCTTCCAGGCCACTGATGCATATGTTGAACAAAACTCTGAGCTATGAACCACAGTCCCCAGCCAGGCTAAAGGCCCCTAAAAACACCTGTTTGAGGTGGAGCTGAGTCATAGAATCATAAAGGCTGGAAAGGACCTCCAAGATCATCA
>VWZK01018820.1:62170-79981 GCA_013396935.1 Baryphthengus martii | reverse complement strand
ATATATCACACAGTAAAGTGACTTTTGTATATATTGAAATCACTGCCAAGCAATGTGCCCACTTTCAGAAAGTCAGGTGTTACAAATATCATCTTGACAAACTGTACTTCAAACATGCTGCCATAGAGACTGAAAGCAAAAGTATAATGTATTTACAGTGACTTACTGAGCTTGAGAGGGAGAGTCATTCTTTAAAACTGTTCAAAGAAAGAGTTTCATTTATTTTAATTAGACTCATGAAAAAGACATAGAAAACACAGAGGAATATACTTTAATAAATGATATTTTGTCCCACTTAATAGTAGAGGACTAATGTGAATTAAGAATCTTGATATTCTAAGCTTAAATTTTTCCACTCAAAGTATCTTAATCATATACTGACAAATGCAAAAATGATACTAGCAGTCAAACACGTTTTTCTTTTTCTGCCAGAAACATACAGAATATCATACTTGTGTCAGCAAGACCATTTGAAAAGTGGTATTTTAGAGACTGTTAGGGTCAATGGTTATAAAATGTGAAAGGTAAGTAGAAAAAAAAATTTAAAGGCTGAATAAAATCCACAATTGAACAAATATTTATAGTTGATCTGATATTGAAAAGTGTTCTACCTAAAAGATGTACTAAACAGATATAAATTGCTTCCTAAGGACATGTTATTCACAAGCTTTTACAATATAAGCCATGCAAAAAAAAATCCAATTAATTTAGTCACAAATAATATCACTATCCATTTCACAAAGCATCAGCTTATGTAGGAAAGCCATCCAATATCTGACAATAAAAATATCATATTTTTCTCTTTACACAAAGAACTTGACCAACTTTTAATAATTTCTTCTCAGAGAAGAAAATTATGAGCTTTTGAAACTACCTCAGTTCCACATTTTTGATCAAACTTGTCCTTGTTCTCACGAATAGAAAATTTTCCATCATTTTAAAGATGCAATCTTACGCACACTGCACAATAAAAATTTTGTATCCAAATCAAAAACATGGCTGCTAATCCCTGGATAGATAAAACATAAATGCTTTTTGTAGCCATTGCTGCTATTTGACTAAAAGCTGATGAAAAATTAATGAGAATTCTTTACTATTAGGTCAATTACACAGCAACAGAGCTACCTCTGCAGCAGGCTCAAAAATATGTAATTGCTTTCTCCAGCTCTCTCCTTGTCTTACCACCAGTTCTACACAGATCAGGCACTGAATAAAAAAATCAGAACTCTTCCAAGACTGTGGTTATATACAGATACCAGGGGGGATGTTTAGTTATCATTCTCACTCCCAGTAAAATCGGTACAGATTTTAGCATCACAAGCCAGTAAGGGCCTAGTTCTAAAGAAATTATTAGGCAAAGATAGAGAACTCCAGTAATACAACAGAAATAAAGACTGTGTCAAGAGAGAAAACTAGCACCATTTTTTTCAATCTAAACCAGAACTGAAATATCAAACAAGGGTACTGTGCAATTCAGCTTTCTACATAAAAATGGATATTGCTTTCATGTAGACCCCAAAACTAGAATTAGCAGAATTAACTGCAATTGCCTCAATAAGAGATCACATCAACTTCACAGGATTACGAAAATATGGTTTAAAGCTTCACTCAACAAATATAACCAGAGAATGAAAGTAGTTTAGGTAATCAAGCAAAGACTCATAAATGCAGTGCACAAGCCAACATTTTAAGAACTAATGTTACTTCTACAAGACACTGGCACTAGTAAGTAGTGTTGTTTAAGCAAGGCAAACAAATGTCTTATCTTTTGAAAAGATAGGAATTTAAAGAAAAAGAAGTGTTATCTAAAACTATGACAAAAACAAAGCAAATAATAGCAGGTATCTGAGGCAAGGAACAGTTTATGAAGGCAGAATGTTATCACTTTGAAAGTCTGGTGGCATATCAGGCTCTACAGCTAGAGCAGAACTGAACCACTCACTCTTACGAAACAAGAAAAGCTCAGAATTAGTAAATTTGAATCTAACAATAAAACAATTAAGCTTGGTGGTCTATTCTATGTCTCTTCTTGTAAACAGAATTTTAGATGGTAAGACTGCCAACACAAAGTATTACATGCAAGTAATCCTTGTATAAACTTTGCATGCAAATCTGTAATTTGTACTAAACCCTAAACATTGGAAAGGAAGTAATGAGTTAAATTTCATCCAGATGTAAATACAGCAGTTGCTGATTTCATGCAGAAAAGTATTACAGTGAGTTCTCATGCCTGAATAAATCTCACAGATGTGTTAGATAAGCACTTTTATGACTTCAAATTCACAGGAACGTTAAGTGTGAGAAAAATGAAACAGGAAAATGTTCAATAGCGTTATTTGAAAAAACATGCAATGTAAAATAGGTAATGATTTACAGAATACTGCTTAAGCTTTTAATACTGGGAAAAAAACAGAGCTTTAAGTTACAATTATATTAATCAGTGATACTCTAAATAAATCAGAAACTTGGTGATCCTACATTTGTACTTTTACTTCTTAGAAACTGACTGGTTTTACTTACTAACACAAACATAGCTCCAAGGAGGTAAAAATACTGACACATATGAACAAGGAGAGACAGGTGAATTAGAGGCACAGAATGACTGATGTCATATAATTGAGCAAAACCAGAAAATAAGGTACATATGTTTACTGACACAGTAGCTTAGTATCTAGAAATTAAAACCACCTTTAGTTAGTGTTATTTTCATTGTTTAGTTGTGTATCCTAACCCTCCCAAACTAGTTAGCTTTTCAGACATTCAGACAGGATGAGTTCACACTCTGAAAACTGAAACAAGATGGCACAAATTCAGGAACAATTAAAGGGATAATTTTAATTATTTAATGTAGGCTATACTTCAGAAACAGGTCTTTAAGAAGGTCAATGTATATAAAACTGGGTAGGATAAAAACTAATTTGTCACGAATGGTGCTTTTTCTACGCAGTAGTTCTTGCTGTTGCTCCATAGGAAAACATCATAAATTTAATACCACAAGGCAGTAATGAAAAAAATCTTCATTTGTATAAACACAGTGTTTTACAGAGATTATTTATTACATTATCAATTCTACTTCTGCATAACAAAGCTGACAGATGGAATCATGTCATTATGGTATCAATATGCTGCTACACTCCTGGTTAAAAAGCAGATCAGTAATCCAACTCAAATTGTCATTTATTTGCTACTCCGATTACAATAGGACACGAAGGAAGATTAGAATATTTTTTTCTTCAAGACATAAACCAGTCTCCTTAAACCAGTGATGGTCAATGCTGAAAATAGCTTGATAGGCCACTAGTTATGAAAAAGTTTCCTGACCACTCAGTTCACTGCATGTTTTGTAGATCACTTGAAAAGTGGTGAATAGCAAGAGTGGTAGGATGTGCCAACATCCTCTTTACCTTGCTAGTAGTTTCTCCTGAACTCTGATGAGCACTTGCTAATTTTGAGCAGAAAGAAGCAAGTAAGATAATTCCTTTAAAGACAGCAGTAGTAGGATATAACAGCAATTTTGGGAGTAGTCAACCAGTAAAGCTGATAAAGAATTCCAGTTTAAGGAGTAAAAATATATAGGAAAAAGCATTCTGTAAAGTTCAGTGGAAGAGTTATAGGCATAATGAAATATAATACAAGGCACATGAAAATATTTTTCATCTCCTTTTCTAAATAAAATGCTCAAGAAGAGGTTACAAGCCTCAAATATTTGTGTAAATAGAGCCTGAAAAGAAGAAAAAACAACAACTTGCTTTTCACCTTGTCAGGGAACACGTTTCTACAAAAAGACACAATATCCATTTATCTTCAGGCTGCGGAAACTCTGTGGTAAGGAATATTTTATAATACATTCACTATAGCCAAGAGACAGATCGACAGAAATTTGAAAAACATGGCCATTCATTTCATTGCTCAAATCGAAGATGACGGCACTTCCTGAACATCTGAAATTCAAAAATAGACTCTGATTGCAACTGGAGACCTAAAACACTGTCAGCCTGTCATACAGTGCTATGGAACTGCAATTATTTGCAATTGTAGACTTGCTGCAGGAAGTGACTCTCCATACAATATTTCCCTTCAAAATAAACTTAAAAGAATCAACTCACCACTTGTCCATTTTGAGGATTTTTATGTGCATAGGGGGGTCCACGGATGTGATTCCACATCTGACCAGATGTCATAGCAAATACAACACACTGGAAAAAATAGAAAAAACAATATACTCCTTTATTTACCCAGAGGAATTGAATAGAAACCCATTCTGCTGATGCTACATCTATTTGATTTTTAGGATAGGGTGTTTCAGATGTGTTCCGTTCATAAAATTCTTAATGACTTATGTTAGGAAATGAGTTAGCTCAAGACAGAGATTTTCAAAATCTCACTTGAAATAATCCTCTTTATGTACACTTGGAATTGCCACATTTAACTGTCTATACCGCAAAAAGTACTCAAAGCAGGTGTTCATTGCAAATATTGTGCAAATGAGTGTTCAAGATTTATATAACCTTTCATGAAATTAGTTCTGCCTCTAATCCAACACAAATGTTTAGCTTACCTGTTTGCTTTCAGGTATATAAAATGATATATAAAGCTATAAGAAAAAAAAAGATGTCTGTCCCATTTTATGAAATTTTCATTGTGTTGTCCCATATAACTGTGATTCTATTTAGCTACGACAAATACCAGTGGTTGAGTTCAGAGTAAAGTGAAATTCCCTATGGAAAGAAGTGTGAAGTTAGGTTAGGGATGTATGACAACTGTAAAATGGGCATTAATTCTTGTAGAAGGCCACACTGCAGAATCTACGTGACAAACATCACAGTCATAGCACAAGTCATTATGACTACTTTAAGGATGAAAATATAATATCTTTCGATTACCAAATGACAAAATCAGAAATGGGATGCTTGGATCATCTAAACATATCCTCTGACTTACCAGTACAGATAATCCTTACAAACGCTTCAAGATAACTTCAGTATAGTTTTTACATCTATACTCATTTTTACTGTACATCAATATTCCTACTAGCACAGTATAGTCATAGTGATTCAAGTAGATGGATCACAAATGTAAAAATTCATATCATCCTTTAAAAGGTTTTCTTTAAAGAATGTTTAGCAACACATTCGTGAAATAAATGTAAGCTAGTGTAGTTCTGAATCCCTGTAAATGCAGCACTGCTGTTTTTCGCAACATGATTTGAACAAACTTTGCAGTGAAGGAAGCACGAAGTGTAAAAGTAGCCCTAAGTGGATCCTAGAGCATGGAGGAAGAAAGCAGCAGCATCTTACTCTTCCCAGCAAAGATCCTGGAATGCTGACAACCCATGACAGCACCCCCTCACCCCAAATTTAAGCCAATAAATTATCCAGAGAGAAAGAGTGGAAAAGTAACCATGACATCAGAGAAATGGAAAGATATTCTGAAGTGTGTGCATAATAATTTCAATTGTGCTATTATTGAGACTTGTTGCTCTTGTGATAGAAAAAAAAAAGGAATAACGAAAAAAACATATTTTCATATCTGGTTGAATAGCAACTCTTTGTTGTAGTGTTAAGATTTAAGTCACACTAAGAACAGATTCTTGGCTTTAAATACAAGGTGTGTTTCATTTTTCTCTTAGCAGGATTTGGAATGCAACAGCATAATAATTAATATGGCAGACAAAAGCATACTGGTAGCGATATTAGCAAATGGATTATGTTTTCATTAATAATATGTAAAGAAATGATGAGGGTATATGCTTTCATTATTGAAAAATTGTAACAGATAGTTATTTCTATATCTTGTAGACTGTTCTAGCAAAGAATTTTATACTGCCATTTTGGTAATGAATCACACAGGAGATAGCTTATGTGAAAGTACAAAGATGTAGACACTGAAAAGGTGGGTAACAAAACTGAGGTGAAAGAGATATTTTGAAAGGCTAAAAGTTAACTGAAAAGTAAAACATTGAAAGAGAACAGATGCATAGAGTACACAAACTTTGGCTCTCAAAGTGAGTTTGCTATGAAAAGGCATTTTATTCATTCTTAAATTACTCTAATTTACATAATCTAGGGCCAAAATCTGCTTCCATATGGAAAAATTTAAAACCCCCACCCTAGTTGATATACAGGCATATGCTCCATAAAACTCTCAAATTACTGATGATCTTTAATGTTTGCCAATACAAATACATTGCCTCACAACATGGCAGTGTCTAACAAAAAATATCTAGGAGACACAGTGATGGGGAGAATCAAAGTTTAAATATTAATATTATTGAAAGAGTTAACAATATAGTTGTTTATCCTGAAGGCATCTTTCACAGCGTTCCAGTTCGGACTGTTAGTGCACAAGAAAACTAATTCAGTATACCACATCCTGGATCTGCTATGATTTCCTTCCATCGTGCAGCTCTTTAATGTGTATTTCAAAAAGGCGCTTTCAGGAGCCAAAAAAACATTCTTCAACTTCTCTCTTGTCCTATTCCACTCTTGATCTATTTTAAGCATCCTAAGTAGACAGCATTTCCATCACATCCCTTAAGCAAGCATGTGGCATGCTACAGAGAGCTCTCGATATCCAAGGTCATTTTCCTGTGTTCTATATTCTATTCTGATCATCCAGGTAATAGAAAAAACAAAACCAACAATAAAAAAACCCAACAAAACCAACCAACCAAACAAACAAAAACCAAACAAATATCTACTGTTTGTAAAATGCATACTATTATTTGTAAAACAGATGCATGCATCTGTGATACATGGTACACCACACTGATACACAATACTCACCAACCCCATAGTTTCCACAGGATCCCATGCTTTGGGATCCAAGATTTCCAGAACACCTAGCTCACTCGCCATTACTGTGACTTGGTGTTTCCCAGGATATAACTTTGCCAAACTCACTCCCAGGAATGAGGAACTTGTGATATGTGATTAATGACCTATTTACCTTACAGGTTAACATTGTGTTTTAATGGAACAATTGATACGCAGAGAAATGGCCCCTTTCCACAGTTTTCTTGGATCTTGTCAAAGTATAAAGGATGGAAACTGGAGAACAAAAGATTCAAGCTGAGGCATTTTTCTCTGAGCACTTAGATTTTCAACTCCACTTATGCAGAGTAGAGACTATACTTCAGCAGTTCTACAGAGAAGAGTATCACGGACGCCCCGTTAATCCACCTGCTACCTGCTTTCTCCCTGTCACACTCCAAGAACAGCACTTTAACTGCTGTATGCCACCTGAATTATTAAGGAAGTTCAGGGGTTTTAGCCATCATAAGAGCTTCCAGATTCAGGCAGCTTATTCCACATCCAAATTATAAAACCAAACAGACCAGATTATTAGATGGTATAGTATAGAGAGGGAAGGAATAATGTTTTGCTACAACATTATATGGTTGCAGGACCAAATGACACAGGATGGACATTTAGTGGCAACAAAGTTCACCCCTATTATCAGTTCTAGGTGAGCACACTGCAGGTGTAGACAAGCCTGCTCAAGGACCTTGTTAACAAAACTTGCAAGTGGTACTTTCCTGATGGCTTCATGTTGTGTGACCAACCTCAGCTTTGCAAAGAGGGAAACTGCTTAGAGCTCAGCTGTGGCACATTTCCATGTGCACCACAAGGCTCCTAAGAAAAGATGTAAGGTAAAGAAGCACCAAAAGTCTCACCACAACACTGAGCTGCCAATGAGACACAACTTTACAGATAGATGGGCAGAATTTCTTGACTGTTCTTGGTCTTGCAAGCTTTGTCAAATTACTTGGGTTTAATACGTCGCTTTCTCAAAGGCATTAAGTTTTGTTTAACACTATTTGCCAGTTTATCAAACAAAACTACTAGAGACAGAAAAAGCCATTTGGTATGCTTTTTGAAGTGAAGCTTCCTACTGTCAGATACTATATAACGCAGATCATTAGATTTCTCTCTGCAAGTTTAGACCCCTGAACACGACAAATAGTTTCAAACACAAGATTCTACATACATTTATGAATATAGATAACTCAAGCATGGTTTCAAAGACAGAGGAGACACAAGCAGCCAATTCTGTACTTAATTTCTATACTGTTCTGTATATGTATTTTCTAGCCGTTGCATAATTATTGTTTTAAATAAATGTAATCCCTTCTATCCAGTTTAACTTTGCTTTTGTACTCAGCGAAGCCTCCAGAGCTGGAAGATCTGCAGTCAACTTCTAAAGAATACCCCCAATAAGAGACAGACAATTCAAGGACAGGGAGTACAATATAAAAGGTACTGTGCATCTCTAAAACCTCTAACTATGGGGGGAAATATGGAAATTAATAACCTTCATTTATTGTTCTTTTGAGATGCCTATCTACTCACATAGAGGAGTGCGACTTTTTCTAGCTGTATTTTTGAAGAAAATACGTGAGTTTTTTGTCATTCCCAGAAGGGGGTAAAGAAGCCACTAGTAGCCATGATACCCTTCAAGCTCGTCTGGAGCAATAGCTGATGATGAATGTACTGTACGGTATAGGTGCTGTGGAGTGTATCAGCACAGAACACATTTCTCATAACCATTAACTGTTATGCCAACAGTAAACACATGTTTTGTTTCCTCATTCAAGTGACTTGACAGATTTTGCCCAAAAGAGTCAACTTCTAGGCAGCTGCCTTCTAATCTGTGCACAGATTTTGCCTTCCCAGATTCCACGGGTATCCAGGCAAATCTGAAATATACAGATAAAATAAAACTGAGAACTATATGCAGAAAACCACAGTGGCAGCCTGGTAAATAAAATGCTTTAAAAAGCCCCCTAGTAGCCAACGGAACAAATAAACTCTCAGCAACAGTACTGTTGTCTGAAATGGAGCAATTCCTTATCTAAAATGCTAAAAATTTGCTCAGTTTATACCATCTGACCTTTTGTTCTCTGTGCCTAAAGAATGAAGAGTCTTGACAAGAATCTGAATTGCTTATTATCAGTATAAGAGGACTGAATTCTCCAAATACCTAAGGATTGAAGTCCCTCCTCATCTTTGTGCTAGCAAGTCAGAGGAAAAAATATCCGTAGATGAACAGTAGGATTTTAATTAAACTCTAAAATAACCTAGGGAATAAATTTTGGATATCATATCAAAAGATATCTTTTGGGATATTATGTACTGTGACTCGGTCATCCTAGTTTGCCATTCTAAAAGTCTTCTGGGTAATGTTGCAAGTAAAAATGCCTAAGGCATACAAGATACTACCAGAGTTTGCAGTGCTTCAACGAGGGGATGAAACTGCTAATAGCGTTGCTGTTGCACAATCTAGTGTTGAGGACAAAACCAATTTAAGAGTCCTGTGTGAACTGGCATTGGAATCAATGTGTGAGTTGAAAGCTCTGGTTTTGGTTCTGAAAGTCTACCAAAACAACCAGGTGGATCACTAAAAATTGCGTCCCTAAATATTCTCCTAAAACAGTTTTGGAAATATCACCTATGAGACAAAGCTTTTTGATATCAATGGAGATAACAGATAAAAATTCAGTCAGCATTTCTGGGATCCTCTGTTCTCCTGCTAGTAAAAACACTACAATCACATTATGCTGATAATTTTTTTTCTAGCTTTTAGGAAGTGATCACTCAATCAGGTAGAGAGGCACCACTCATTTTGCATTTAAATAAAAGGCACCCAACAAGTAGGAACGAAAAAATCTCTTCAAAACAAAACTAAAAAGCTCTGGGAAACAAGGAAAAGAAAACAAGCAACTGTTTGCAATGGTAATTCAGTAAGTGAAAACTGTACAGGACATCTATGAAAGTGTTTCGGTTGAAATTAAAGAATACTATTTTCCATACAGTTAAAGAATGCTGGATATCTAGCAGCACAACAACTCTCTCAAAACAATCAAAATCCCCAAACACAGCTTTTAGAAAAAAATCTCCCGTGCTTTCTCAGTTCTGAAACATCCACAAAAAGAACAGTCAGTAAGAAACAAAATAATTGTCAACAGACCTGACAAAAACAGGGGCTTCCTGTAATTTTTATCATCTTGCCAGGCTTTCTCTATTTAAATTGGTTTTTTTAAAGTTCAAAAAGGAAAAACATTTATGAAGAATATAAAACTAAGTATTCACCCTTCATAAAAGCATTTTATTAGACGTGACTTGCTCCCTTTAACTAGACACCATCTTCTTCATTTTTTCTTTTAATTAGCTTTTATGAAAAAAGACAGTTTACTGGTAAAAACACCATGCAAGGGAATCATAACTACACAATACCTTAGAATGAATATATTTTAATGACTGTCCATTTTCTTCTATGGATCTTGACATATTCTAGTAATTTTATAGAACTGAGGTCATCTGTGCAAAAGGCTGCTATCTGGAGTTCCTGCTGATTCCACCAAAGAGAACTTCAAACATTAACCTTTAAGTCCATGTAGATCTGAATAAAGCCAAAATAACTTCTGGTAGCTGCCTGAGCTTTGCTAAAAACATCATTTTGACAACACTGTGAAGCCAAAAGAACAATAATTAAAAAAAGGGGTGCATCAGCTCAACAGCATAATTAATCACTATATACTTTAGGATACAAGACCTTTTTCTAAAAGATCCTTCAAGTGCTATTCATTTTTAAAGTAAATGGAGTTTTACAGGAAATAATATTAGCAACAACAAAATGGCATCAATGCCATTTTAATTCCTTTTAACTCTATTTCTTGTCAATAAAATCAGCAGCACAACAATCACTGAATGGCATTAATACAATTTCTGTAAATGTTTGGTCACGTTAGGATGTTGGCCCTGTCCACACAGCTGCATTCAAATGTAAAATGTCCAGCTACTGCTCAAGAGAACAGGAAGTATTTTAAGAAAGAATTGATGTGATAATTTTCTTAATTTAATTAGGATCTAATCATGTTTTCAACTATTTATTGAATGCAGATTGTAATATGATTCCTGATTTGAAGAACTGATTTTTAACCTCTGCAAGACAAAACCCTCAATTCCTTGAAACATCCAAACAACAAACTTCTTATCTGAAACCCTGAGCTATAAAACTGGAATAAAATCGCTATCTCCAGAGATACAGTGCATGGTTAAACAAGGGAAATACCACTGATTACACATTTTTATTTGATTTTGACAGAGACATCTATTTTAGTGTGCTAATTATAGTTTTACTCAGGTGATGCATAAAGATTAGGAGTCAAAAAAAAGACTGATACACATCACAGTTGAGCTTTCTGATGGTAGTGTATCTATGGAAAGTATTATCATCGAAAAAATTCTAGTAATCTAGACAAATCTACTTTGGAAGATAACTGTCACTCTCTGCTAGAGCTCAGGATACACCAAATGACATCCTGGTACAAAAAAGACATTCTGTCCCTGGCTTTCTATGTCAAAAGGAAGTATCACTGTACTCAAAATGTTGTCCTATAGACGTCTTATTCTCTATTCCTTCCCCAGTGTATGGTGTAGATAAACAAACTGCTTAAACAAAGAAAGTATGCCACATACACTAGTTGGAAATGCTATGATAGTACATGAGAGAAAAGATAATTATCACTAGCTAGTATTCGAGAGCAATGCCAAATATTAAAGAACTCTGAACATAGAGCTTGCTTTCAGATCTTGTTAATCATTTTGATAGAAAAATTAATTAGAACCCAACAGGTACTCGGTAACTTCATAGTTGAACTGATGCACTAAAGGTTGCCAATGGGCCCATCAGCTGAAAGGAGCACAAAGAAGTTACCTTCTCATATGTTAAATTGGGGCAGAACAGCAAACCATCAATATGACGTGGCTTTGAAAAGGCAAAAACAATTATAGGATATATCAGCAATCTGCTTCTAGCAAAGCTAAAGTACACAGAATTATACAATAGCCCAGGTGGGAAAGGACCTCAAAAGACCAGCTGGTCCAAGCTTTCCTGTGAAAGTGAGCCTAGATGAGAAATACAATGTGAATGCTGCTGCACAAGTGAACCTCACATTCCATCTACAATCCCAGTCGTGTGCTTTCAAGAAAGGTTAATTCATATTGATGCAAGCTGAGAAAAAGTCTTTAAAATGATGAGGGGAAGAAATAATCATTAACATGGAAAAAAGAAAAGTTTGGCTTACATTGTACAAAATACTTGGACAAATTTTTTTAAAGTACTGTTCTCAATTAATATATTTCTCATACAGAAGGAAGGGGCTCTATTAAGACACTATTATAGCGTTGATATCCACGTTCCTGACTCCATGCCCCTGAAAAATAATCCTTAGATGCTGCTCCTCAGATTTTTCCTCTTCTGTCAGTCACAGTAATCTTTCACCATCATCCATCACCCTTGCATGATATTTCCTATCTAAAAGTGAGAAAGCTGACTATGCTGCACAGTCCACATTTTTCATCAGTCTCCCCAGTTATTTGAAAAGTATGATATAAACAAACACACTGTAATAACGTATTAAGCATATTAAACCTTAATTCATTATTTATGGCCTTGAGGATTTAGATGACTATTTCAAACAGACTATTGGCTAGTTTTAGAATTTCCTCGGAGTTAACCCTAAGTTTCCTCAGAGTTAACAGAATTAAGATTGTCCTATTCTCATTTAGATCAATAGTGAAATGTGAAGACCACGACTACTGAAACCAATTTTTGAAAGAATTCCACCTTTTCTTTTGTTTCCTAGATCTTGTATCATTTTCTCACAAACACATAAAGGCCTTTGGTTACTTTTCTTAACTCTTTGTTACTCTAAAGCGATAGAGTCTGACATTAATATCCACACTAAACCAATCATAACTTTACTACTTTTACAAAAAAGGGCAAGTTGACTGATAGCAGTGAACATTAGTAATACTTTATTAGAAATATTTTCTTGTTAAGGTTCAAACAAAAACCTACAGCTATCAGAGAATTTGCTAATTTTCAGTGAATTGCTTGCAGTAACTGACACTCACTGATTATGAGAATTTGCTCCAAGATCTGGATTATGAATCTTTTTCTGCAACGTATTAATGCAACAGTTTTTAGTTTACTGTGCAAGTAATAAAGACACGTACACCAACATAAGAAACTAATAAAAAACATATTAGTAAGGAAAATCTGCCTACCAGAGCTGCCATGGCCCAACCAGTTTTGTTGTAGATGAACTCTAAGTTATTTCTTCGCAGATACAACAAGCCACCAACAAGTGATACCAGAAGAGCCAGTGCAATTGTACCAGAATAGTTAGGAGGCCTGAATACTCTAATCTGGAAAAGATAAATAAAAATACAGATGGCAAATAAACGTATACATAAAGATCATCTTTCATAGAAACAAACAGGAAGCATTTGAAATCTGGCTTCAGAGTGAGAAAGACTAAGCTCTAAAGGTATATCTAAATAAGTAAAAAAATAGTAATTTCTTCAATTAACTCATAACATGAAAAAAAAATGAAGCATCATTTTGAACTGTTCAGCTCCAAACCATTATTTCTTCTAACAGATTTGCAGGCTGTGACCGAATTAGGTACAGCTACCCACCTTTGGATCTATCTGTCTTGTATACAGTTTTAAAAAGCACATTTCAGTTATTAATGACTAATTATCACAATATCATTGCTTGTTTTCATCCAGAATAAGACTACACAACATTCAACAATGCAAGAATAGAATATAATGTACAAACTGCAGAAGTCACCATAAGCAACATGACTTTTTTTTTTTTTTATGTGTTCTAGAACCTACCCTTCAGGAAAAAAAACGTATTAAGCAAAGAGAGAATTTGTCATCAGCCTATCTCAGACTACAGAGATACATTTAGCTTGAACTTTTAAAATTGTCGAAAGACTTACATGAACATCTGTTCTGTCAGCTATCCATTTAGCTAGCTGCTCAGCTGCAAATCCAATTCTCTGCAGGTCAAATGTGTCAGCTCTCTTGGGTTTACCTTTTGGAGGAAAATGCATGAAAGTCGGAGCAGAGTTCATATTCAGCTACAAAACCAGGAAAAGTAGCAGAAAAAAAAATTAATAACTGTATCCTCAAAACATTTACCTTTATGTATAAGAGAACACATATGTTATTAGCATGAAAAAATATTACTTGCCTCCATACATTACTATTTCTTATACATCTTCATGTATAGTCCTGCAAAGAGAGTACTCCGAATATTTCTTTCAGTAGATTACTTCGGATGTTTAATTATTCAGAGTATTTCACCCACAAGCTTTTCTGAGTAAGAGTATTTTATGCTTTAAAGTTCTCACACACTATAAGAACTTCCCTGTAATTACCAAAACAGAGACCTCACACTCATCCAATCTATTAAAGCTATCATTCTAGGGGAGTAAAACAGTGTTCAAATAGCTTCACATTGTTTTTCTTGTGCAGTTCTCACCAATCCTAAATTAACCGAACGAGTCATCTAGCCTTCCACTGGCTTTAGGACAGACTACTCACTAGTGACTAGTCTTGCCCTAGAAATTACATAACTGCTAATCCATGTGTTGATGTCACTGGAATTATTTACAGTATATGAAAAAAATCAAAGCTGATAAACAAACAGATTTACATTTGCCACTTTAAATTTTGACTTCAATTTTGCAGTGTGGTATAGGAGAACATAATTTTACTTTAGAAAATTCCTCCATATTTAGTCCATATCAGAAACAGTGCAATAAAAACATTTGAAAAAAAAAATCCTAACATAAACAAAATCAGAGGAAATACTTAAAAGTGATGCAATATGGAGGTCTTTAAATAACAAAGGCAGAAAATTTTTTGTTTCATTCCTGCAAAGTAAATTCTATCACATTTCTAAACCACGATATTTAATCAAGTACAGAACTGAATTTAGCAACAGAAATTACCAACTATTAGAATATTTCCCATCTAAGCAAAAAATAGCCATCTTAATCTTTAGTGAACTGATTTGGAAATAAAAAATATACTGAGAAAGGCTAAGACAAATATTTTGAAATAATTTAATAAAATATTTTGTAAAATACAGCAACAATCTGAGATACAGAAACCTTCCGACATTATATATAGTTGGGGAGCAGTTGGTCTGCAACTGCTTTGTCATTTCTCTATAAAGAGAGTAAAAGCTGAAAAATCAAAGTCACATTATTTTTTGCATTTTTTTTGCTATGGCATCAGTATTACATGACTTGCTACACACAAACATACCACCACAACTACATTTCCTCCAAATCCACTTTAAAATACTCATTACTATCCCTTATTCTTAACAATATTTCTCAGATAATAATAAAATTAGGTATTTTATCTAAGACATTTTACATGACTTTAAATGAATAAAGAATAGGACGGAATAGACTATTCTAATATGTATTGATTGGCTTAAGGCAAGATCAATCAAGATATTTTGTATTATTGCAGCCATGTAGGATAACGTAAAATGATTTCAAAGCTTATTTGCGCTAAAATGTGTAAAGCAAAATCTTAAGCCATTAATAACCATTCTCTACATAACACATTCTGAGGTGCCAATTGGAAGGAAAAATACTTACTAAACACATTAAACTTTATTTTAAAAGTATTTTTAAAATAACTAGTAAACTTTTACCCTGAAAATTTTAAATTACTTCACTAAAAGGTGGCAAAAAATATAGAGAACTTCAAAAATTGTCACTCTTCAATCTGCATTTTTAGCTTCAATCAATAGATAAATATCAGAGAAAGGCACGTCTGTATTAGTACTAATTTTCAAGGAGCACGTTTTTGCCTTGACTACTCAATCTAAGAGGGGGCCTTAGACTCTTCAACAATTGATTTTCCACTCCTCATAGCCAATATATAAAATCTAAACCAGTCCCTTCTCTATTCCCTGAAGAACTTCCAAACAAATGCAAATATTACTGGATTTGAAGACTGTTGTCTTCATAACATACTTCTTTACATAAAAGCAATTAAGTGACTCTTTTAGTTAAGAACTTTTTTCCCCTAAAGACAAAATAAAGTAAATCTTTAAATGCAAATGTTAGCTGCATTGCATTTATTTCTAGAAAATGACATTAATAATGGGCTGAAAAAGAATTCACATACATAAGCTTTAAACAAATAAACTACACTTGGAAAATACTAAAAGCGGCTACCGGTATAACCTACCTTCACAAATGTCAAAGAAAGTGCAGTGGTTTAAACCAGGAAGAATTTGTACACAAAACAGAGGTGCACACCTGAATATAGGAAATAATTTGTCTTGTATCATTTGGTAAATCAACACGTAGCTCTATAAATTAAGAATGTTTTATATTATCCAACATTTACCTGTTGAAAAACATCTGCCCCTTCATCATAATCCACTATTGTGAAAAACAGTTTGTTTGAAAAAGCAGATGAGTAGCGCCACGAATTAGCCAGCACTTGGTATTCTTCATTAGCTTGCCTGTTAAGGAAAAGAAACAAACACACATCCATGTGGCATACACTGGCAAAAAAAGATTCTATAACCAGCTGCAGTGGTTAGATGAATTACACTTGCAGTATTATTCTCAACACTCAGAATATCAATTTTAAAATTCAGCTAGTTACTCAACTCTTTGCTTCAAACTTGCCTTCTCCAAAATTAGAAATGTGTTCAGTCAAACTGTACCAGACACTCCAAGATGATGTCAACAAAAAGATGTTTTCCATATTTAAAAGTCTCAGAAAACAGGAGTGGTCTGAGTGGCAAGAGTCACACAAATCTGCGGATAGATCCACGCAAGCAGATGCTTACGTGACCCTGGAGTACGAGACCACGATTTACTTGCTGAAGACAGCTCCACAGAAGGAATTTTGAAAGCAGTCAAAAAGTAACACAGAATTGTGAAAGTAGCAATCTTCCTAAAATAGCATAGAAAGAGCCATAGAAACAGCAAAGCACTGGGGAAACCACGCTAACTAATGAACAGTAAGCTTTTAAGTAGCACAAAACTCGGTTTAAAAGTGGTAAAGGATAATTTTGCACAATATACAGGGTTAAATAATATTTCCTATCATCACTAGAAAGTCCTATTTGTTCTACTCAAATTTGTCAGAAAGCCTCCTCATGGCTCTATATTCAGGTGAGGTGACCCATGGCTCTGTATTCAAGTGAGGTTTTCTGGGTTGGTTGGGTTTTCTTTGTTCATTTGTTAATTTTAAAAAAACAAACAAACAAAACCAACACAAATCAAACCTAACAACTCTGCCGTCAGCACTAAGAGGAAAGGAAACAAGTAATTCCAGGAGAAGAATTCTGAGATTCATACCAGCAGAGACGTTCTCCAAACATACAGTCACAGATCCATAAAATCACAGGTTCTTCCACAGGACAAATCCATATAAAAGAATTAATTAAAAAAAAAAACAACAAAAAAACCACAAACAAAAAAACAACAACAACAAAGAAAAAAAAAGTTCCCTGAAGGGATTCTTGCAGTACTTTTGGCTTTACATAGGCTCCTTTGCTAATAATTTCCATGTTACTAATTAATCCTATCTGCTGCAGAGTCCAAACCAAGGTTCTACCACTTGGCAACTTATCTTTCCATGTGGCAAAATACAGAAGTAATATAAATAAAGGTATTCTGCAGCTTTTTTTCAAAACAGTGTTTCTATAAAACTTGTTCCATGTGTTTGATGGTGTAGAACACTGTTTATTTAAAAGCTGTAGATGCAAAAATCTGTTTCCTGCAAGAGAAATTCTGCACTAAACACACATAATACATATCGTATTTTGAGAGAATAAAGCGGGGAGAAGAGGATGACAGGACCCCAAATGTCATAAGGACCCTCTCCATCTCCTCATAACTGAGATCAGCCTTAGGCATGAAATATATTACATAAAACCCCAGCTGAGCTGTGTTGTATCAAGGAA